>CM041777.1:14793081-15015349 GCA_023374045.1 Limonium bicolor
CTTGAAATTGATTTTGGAGCATGAAATCATAAGTTACAAGTGAAAGAAGATGAAGAATGAGTGTGGACTGTAGAAAAACGAATTTGCTTGGGAGGATGAAGATAGGTGACGGTGGGAACCAAGGAGAAAGAAGAGAATGAGGTGAGAGAGTATACTTTGAAGATATTTATGTTAAAAGCAAAAGTAACCTTTTACTTACTTTTCTTTCTTTCTTTTAATTGACTAGCCAAGTGTGATGACTCACACCCATAAAACCGTGCCCCCCTTAGACATTAGAGATATTTATGGTCTTTGTTGACCAAATATTTGACTTATGTTGACTTATAACTTAAACTAGCACTATTTGAGTACTATTCACAAACTAAGGCACATATTTGTGAAATTTTTGATTTCCCATTGATTTAGACTTCTTAATGTGATACTAAGTAGTACACATGTTGATTAAATAGTAATGATGGACATTTAGCCACTCAAAACCCATTTACAAGACAATTTTTCAAAAATGTGCTTTAAGGCCCCTTAAAGCACATTTTGTGTTTTAACTTGTTTTGAGCTTGGTTTTCTTAAGTAATTGATTTAAAATGTTCATTAGCATGTTAATAAGGTCTAGGAATGACCTTTGGGTATTATACAAGGTTACACCAAGTCTAGAGCAAGTATTTGCTTAAATTGACTTTAAGGTGTTTTCTTGTGTTTTGTTTGGTTTAATTGTCTACCAAAGTTTCCTAAGGACTTAATTAGCCTTATCAAATCATAGTTGAATATTATTAAGTCTTGGTAGGCTCTTTGGGTCCTAACCAAGTTCACTCCAAGCTTAGAGCATGTTTTTGCTCAAACTATGTTTATGGTACTTTATTGTTTTTACTATGGTTTAAATTGTTCACTAATGTTTCTAAGGCACTTTTTAGCCTTAATATACCATAGTTTAATGTTTAAACAACATATCAAGGTTTGGGGTATTTCATTGAATGAGTAGGACCCGTACGTGGACATCCTCTCAATAGTTTGTGATCACAACGCACACCAAGAGCCACATCCCCTTGGATTTCTCCATACACTTCCTCCATGTATAAGTCACTGATGATTAAGGTCTATTCATCTAAATCCTAAGTCTCAACTTAGGTTTCATTGAATAATGTTTCGAATGTGTGCCATCAAGGACTTATACCTAGAATCTCTAGGAGATTTATACCATTCGAATGTAAAGTAATAAGAACGGGTTTTCTCGAAATGTTGCTCTACATCTAAGTATAATCTTAACAGACTCGGATAATATAATTCGTTATTATCCTATACCATGACGTTTTGTTACCTCGAACTGTTGCTCTGTCATTGTTTTTCCTTAGTTCGGTTTATATATATACAAACAAGTAATATCGCATAACATAGCAATAATTTAAGGCAACAATATAATATACAACCATGCATATTATTCACATAATCAAGCAATTAATCTTGTCATAGATTCACACACATCCGAACTGAGGAAACCCTTAGAAACAATCGGATCACATAACAACATACCTTTCACCGACGGTGGGTGTGCAAAAGTCCCATCCCGGGTCTGCACTCTACGTATTAGGATCTGGAATACGTATAATACTATGTATCAATATCCTACGACCAACTCTGTATTTCTGAATAAATGCTAATCCCCCCGGTAATTAGCCCTGTGATTAACTAGTCGTCATTACTCAGGTTTTCGAATGAGTTCAGAATTAGTTAAGTCAATACTTTCATTCTTGTATTAACAATATTGTTGTATCTCTTACAACTTAGGATTAAACCCTAATAATCTATCTCATTTAATCATAGGTTTGATTATATATATAAGTATGTATATGTATTTCCATATAGTTTTGTTACTATATGTTGGGTATACAATTGACCTTATAATGTTTATTTCTTTAAAAGTCTCATCTTACTTATGAGTTTGACAATATTGACCTTCTTGGTCAATTAAGTTGACTAGGTCAATGTAGTTGACTTGACCACAGTATTTAAGTCAATATTTCTCTATAATTCACCATTTAACCCTTTGAATGATATAACTCTTTTATTGCCCAACCTTCCATATCATTAACTTTAGACCTTTATGTCTAATGTTTTATAATATGACTCTCACATATATTAAGCTTCTCTCTTAATATATTAAACCATAAACTATATTATATAATTATAATATTCCATAAGCTCTCATTATTTAGGTGAACTTCCAAGTTCCTTAATTTATACTATGCAATATTTAGATGCACTTTATAAGCAGAAATGACTTTATTAGTCAGCTAATGAGAAATAATAAAAATGTCTAATTATTATCTAGAATCTCTCTCTTCGCTAATCTCCTTCTTCGTACGAGTATATTTCCTTGTGTCTATCTAAAATCAACTATATCATATCTCCTTATCCTAAAATTTCCATTCTGTAGTGTTTTGAATCTCTAATCCTCAATTAATTCAAGTAAAATTTTCATAAACTAAATTATATAATTATAATATTCCATAAGCACTCATTATTTAGGTAAACTTCCAACTTCCTTAACTTATACTATATGCAATATTTGGATGCACTTTATAAGCAGAAATGACTTTATTAGTCAGCTAATGAGAAATAATAACAATGCCTAATTATTATCTAGAATCTCTTCGTACGATTATATTTCCATGTGCAAAGTCAACTATATCATATCTCCTTATCCCAAAATTTCCATTATCTACTTTTTTGAATCTCTAATCCTCAATTAATTCAAGTAAAATTTCCATAAACTATATTATATAATTATAATATTCTATAAGGTCTCATTAGTAAACTTCCAAGTTCCTTAACTTATACTATTTGCAATATTTGGATGCACTTTATAAGCAGGAATGACTTTATTAGTCAGCTAATGAGAAATAATAAAAATGTCTAATTATTATCTAGAATCTCTCTCTTCGCTAATCTCCTTCTTCGTACGATTATATATCCTTGTGTCTATCTAAACTCAACTATATCATATCTCCTTATCCCAATATTTCCATTCTCTACTGTTTTGAATCTCTAATCCTCAATTAATTCAAGTAAAATTTCCATAAACTATATTATATAATTATAATATTTCATAAGCTCTCATTATTTAGGTAAACTTCCAAGTTCCTTAACTTATACTATATGCAATATTTGGATGCACTTTATAAGCAGGAATGACTTTATTAGTCAGCTAATAGAGATAATAAAAAATGCCTAATTATTATCTAGAATCTCTCTTCCCTAATCTCCTTCTTCGTACAATTATATTTCCTAATTGTGTCTATCTAAACTCAACTATATATCATATCTTCTTATCAAAAAAATTCCATTCTCTACTGTAACACCCCTATTTAGCGTATTTAAAGCGGAAATAAAAATACGAAGGGCGTACAGACCATCGGGTTCCAAACACCCGGCACCAACCCTCACCAATTACAACTTATAACTTACAAAAGCTACGGTCTGAACTCGAGAAAACTCAACATGAATAAAACATAATAAATTACAACAACCTCTCCAAATTTCCTAATACCATCCCAGTCACTCACACTCTTCGTGGTTACCTGTATAATAATTTGTACCTGCAAGATTAAAACCAAGCAGCCCACCCCGGGAGGGTGAGTCAGTTCCCTGGAATGAACTGGTACTATTCTCTAAAACAAACTTTAATATAACTTGAGAATAAACAATAACTTGAAAACAGCACTTAAAACAAAATTGCGAAACCAACACCCTTTTAAAACACCAAGTCAAACACAACATTTCAAAGAAGACAAATCAGAAGAGTAAAAGTTAGTAAATAACACCACACCAAGAATTAGTGAACAATCATTACTTATTTAGATCCATTTCCAAGTTCGGAGTAGAACGACCCATGTAGTCCACGAGGACTAGAATGAATGAGAGAAAACCAAAACCAGCAACTCAAGATGGAATGAAACCAACTGGGAGAGATGGCCCCACCGCAAGAACGTCCATTAAGGACAGGGGATATAACAGCCCCTTACTGTTAACTACGTCCTCCAGACAAGGGATATACAGCCCTTACTGTTTACCGATGAAGACGCGCGCACGCCACAGCAACGACCCCACTCATGGATGAAACAAATGTCCAGAGTCAAAGAAAGAATACCAAAGACGACTTTCCAAATTCCCACCAGATCACAACTACCCAGAGCAATACCAAAACACTCAGTCCTACAGAGTGCAGAAGCGTAAACCCCAAGTAATCAATGTCCAGTGGAACAACCGAAGGGAAAGAACCAATACCCAAGTGAGTTTCACATACAAGGCTCAGTTAGTCAGACAAGCTGAGTTAGTCACACAACCATTTCTTCTTCTTTTTTTTAAATTCCTCTTAAAGTCGGTTAGCGTTTTCCAAAACATTCCACAAGCCAATCATCAAAAATATCGGAGTACGAGAAATCGTACAACACATTCCATAAAGTCCAAAACACATCAAGCTGAGTACGAGAAATCGTACCTGGTACGTGAAGTACAGTAACTAGCTCGTATAAGTGATTCCCCAAAAGTAACCTATAATTAAGGCGTTCCAGGTGTTGATTAGTTAAGAGACTTATAAACTCAACAGTCTTCTTCACTTACTGATTACTAGTTTCAGGTTGACCATTATTCTCTTACAGAGGTTTGGGCTTGACTTGTTAACTAAATCCTTTGTTAGGCCCAACCCGTTTAGTTTGGAATGATTTAGAATTTATTCCCGAGAGTGGCCCAAACTCTCTTTGAATTGTTAAAGTGGGCTTTCGGAGTTCACAGGCTTGGGCCCAGTAGGTTAGCCCAAGACAGGGTTAAGTTATGTTGTGTAATAACTCTTAAATTAAGAGTGATTATTTAATCACTCACTGACTAAAGCCTAAGGTTTAATATATATATAACCTACTTATTATTACTGTCACAAGGATTATTATTTCCCTCAACTACATTAATGTATTTATTTACAGGTATATTTATATATATATCTTTATGTATTAAAAGTTATCCACCACAATTTTAGAAAATTTTATTGTATTTATTAATGTTCAAATAACTTATAGGTTTAACACAACTGACTTAAAGTTTATAACATGTTGTGCTTCTTGGGTTTATTTAATAGATATAAGTATACCCGTATTAAAATTTACTAAGACATTTTCCCCATGTAATTCACCATATTTAAACTATCTTATTAATACAACCTTAAACTGTATTCTAAGTATATTTCATAAAGTATTTCTTTTACCATATCTTAAGGTTCTAGCTCTTATAAAGTTTAGTTATTAAGTGGTACTTTAATTAGTTCCCTGATTTACTTTAAATTACTTCTTAATTTTTTTTAAATGTATATTAAATAATATTTATATATATATTTGTTCCTTAGTTTATTTAAAATATTAATCCCCATATAATACAGTAAATAAAATGTAGGATAACTAAATTCCTCAATTTATACAAGTTCCTACTTAAGTAAGTAAATATACATATATGTAAATAATTTCTTTTCTCTTAAAAACTAATACAAAAACATTTATAAACTTACTGTTATAAAATGTTAATTTAGTTCCCTTTATTTTCCCCAGCTTAAAAGTCCATTAACCAACCTTACTTTAATTTTTGATTACATTAAAAACTTTATATTATAGGCTATTCTTATGAAAAATTCATAAACACAATTTTTAAAACCCTTTACCATTGCCCAAAAATTCCCAAATTTAATATACAGTAACTATAACATTTTAGACATATTATAAAATTTTTATTTCATAAAAATGTCTTTTTAATTTAGCCAGATAATTCCAGAAACGCCGTAACTTGTAAAAATCATAACTTATGTTTAAAAACTCCAAATCCATAATAATTTACATCAAAATAAACTACACAAAATAAGGAATCTATGTTTAAAATTTCAAGTTAAAATACATTCGGGAAGGCACTTAAATTAATTAAACAAGTTAGGGTTTATTCCTGGAAACAATATAAAAACTTATACATTTAAAATCGTGTGTTTTAATCGTGGCCGTCCATCTCTATTAACTGAGATCGGACGGCCCGTGTTGCGCGAGTTCTTCAGAGGATTCAAAATCGAAACCGAGTACTAATTCACCTATAGCTCTCGATCTACAGAACGAAATTCAACGATTCTTGTTTCTATGGATTCCAAATCGAATTCCGGTTCTAATGGTACCGATCTCCCCAATTTTCATGCAGTATTCATCAAGATTCGAGGTTGATACGAGAGTTAGGGTTCTTACAAATTTCTGGGTTCGAATCGAACACAAATCCATCAAATTCTCTTAATATAGTACGTAATTGACACAATTGAAACATGGGTTAGGTCGGAATTGTAAAACCGGTTAGCATAATCGGAGGAATTGAAGAAAGCTCACCGGAATTGCCCGAATCGAAGTGATTTCGAGATCGGTTTCTGGAAAAAATTCGAACTTCAGACCAGTTCGTGAAGCAACCTTCGAGGATCTATAAGTTATAGCACAGATCGAGTTAGGCTTTGTTTTTGGGCTCATTAGAAAGATGAAACTTAGATCTACGCATTGATAACTAGAACTAATCCTAACTCGCATCATACAGAAAGAAAATTGACCCGAAAGTTACGAGTTTACCTCTCTGTTTCCGGTATGATTTTATGTGCTGAAAAATCCGGAACTTTGAGCGACTATAACTTCCAACCGGTTATGATTCAGGCTTGGACATAAACATAAGAATTGTAGACGGGTTAGAGATCTACACAACGAGCTAAAGAAACCAAAATTTGGTTGAGAAACGAAGGATTTATGGCCAGACGAATATACCTGAATTCGAAGGGAATTGAAAATCTGGGTTGCGAACGTGAAAGGTGCCAACTTGAGATCAACTTTCCCGTCGATGTAGGATGATTTAGGGCTTGTATGAGTTACGGTTGTAAAGAGGGAATTAAGGAGAAGAGAGTGGCGAAGACGGCATGAAAAAATATTGAGTAATGAAGAAGATATAGCCGTCACAAGTTAGGTCAAGATCGGTTGTTAGCTGGAGAAAAACGAGGAGGTAAAATCTGCTAAGTGTTGGGACGCTGGAGAGGCTGACACGTGGCACTTATGAAATTTTGGCTCTAAACTTCAAACTAACATAACTTTGGCTAGGATGATCCGTTTTTGACGTTCTTTTTATCGATCTTCATGGTTTTTCATAACCTATTTTTTGGTATAGGTTTCATGGCCTGGTTTGACCATTCTCAAAAAGTCAACTCTAGCAAGGCTTAATAAGCTTTAAGGTTTCTAGAATTTTATATGACTTTTGTTTCAAACAATGTTCCAACACTTCTAAAATCTTTATAATATATTGGAGTGTTATAATTTTCCCAAGATTTATTGACTTATAAATCTTATTATTAAATTCATAATACCATATAATAATATAATAATTAGGTTAAATAAGAAACCCCTAAATAATTTCACAACCCATATAATAATTAATTTAATTCCATATAATATTAATATTCAATTCCATATAAATTTAATATTCATAATTCCATATAATAATTTAATACTTAATAGTATTATTAAGGTTTAATAAAAGAAATCCCCTAAATTAATTTAAATTAATTTAAATAATTAGGGTATTTCAGCATATCCCCCTTAAAAGAAACTTCGCCTCGAAGTTTAAAAATCAACTAATAAGCACTCACACCGCTTCGGGTGTGCTGAGACAATAAAAGTTCCAATGAAGTTCCATACCAAACCAATCCTTTATTTCCATCCATTCCATAACAACATTCCACTCAAGATTACTCAAAATCAAACTGATCAGGGTATACCAGATATAACATGATGAAAATCAAAAGTCACATACTGAGTCATAATGCAAAAACCAGCACATACAAACACCTCTCATTCTGCTAATACTGTTCTCCCTTTGCTAATAATGAAACGCGGCATAATCCGGATGAGATAACGAAGGAGGAGTATGCCAGCATATCCCCCTTAAAAGAGCTAAGGTACGCCCTCGTACCGCTACTAATGGCACATTCAAAGAATTCAACACCTTATTAACCAGCTTTGTTGAATTTTACTGCACCGGATTATATATGATCGTTATATATATCTGTATCTCTTGATTGTTATGTATTTGTATTTCCTTGGTGGTTTATAAAATTTTATCTTATGATTATTATCCATTCATTTAATGACTGATACGAATTATATGTCATATATGATCATTTATCATATCAATTATATTACAAGCTATACCTCGGGTGTAACGTACTTGAGTAGTTTAACATAATATTCCCGATCATTTAATAATCCTCAATAATCTTCCAAAATTATCTTCAAAGGTTTATTGGCCAACCATATGTTAAAACTCTATAAGATAAAATTTTCTGTGACTTTTCAAGTTCAATTGTTTTCTATGTTTACTTTATAAAATGTACTTATTATATAACTTCACCCAAGGTAGAATTTTAGAAAGTTCGTCCAAAATCTGATTTCTTTATCTTAAAATTTATTTTTCAAGATAGGGACTCTATATAAAATTTTAAGTCAAATGTGCTAGTCTAATGAAAACTCACTCACTCCTGGTAATTATTTTCTTAAGGTTTGTTCTATGTAAGTGTTCTTCTGATTATTAAATCTTAGTACTCTCTTAGACAATGGTGGCTTTTAGTAAATATCACTCTTAGTGTGTCTTTTAAATTTATACCTGTATAATGTTAAACTTCCAAGTAAACATGAGATTTTCAATCTTAAGTAACTCTCAATTTTTTTTTTTTTAAGCTGCTCAATACTCAAGATTTAAGGATCAATGATACTAGTTTAGTATACTCACTCAATCTTTAAGTAACTTCTTTTTTTGATTTTTTTTTTTTATATTCAACAAGGGGTAGATGTTTACCTTGAACTACCCAAATTTTAATCCTTCCTCCATATATAGGTATTTTTCACCAAAGATTTAACTCAATAATGCTTTACGATATGTTAATGTCTTAAGATATAATTTTAAATTGTTCATTGTGGCTAGTATGAAATATGCCTAGCTCAAGATTTCATGATGGTAACGTCTTACCACAATCCTCCTCAAGTTCAACACAATCCATCACTTACGTAGAAGATTATTACAGTTAGACGACAAGGCTTGTCTAACCCCTAAACTTCTAGAAGTGGGTGTGCACCCCCACTACTTTCAGCCTAGGAGTTCGTCGCACCAAGCACTTCCAGTAGGGTGTTAGGTTTATGTGTTTTATTTCTAAAGTTAACATAGAGTTTAATGTGTTTACAAGTTCAGATGTTGATCTTTTCTAGTACACTATTAGTTCTTGTTAGCTTAATAATTTTCTAGACTTAAGATTTATCTTAAACATTATCTTTAGGTAATAAATTGATACCAAATAGTTCATAAGATTTATTTTCAAACTTTAAAGGAGTTGAGGTACTTTCACATAATATCAATACTAATTTAGTTATGTAAAGTTCTATTTTGTATACTGTTTTCACCAAAAGTATTCTTTAAAATTCTAGGAATTGGTACTAGCTTTTAAGGATTGCATTTTTTAGCAATGTTTCTCCATGAATGCTTTTGAAAAATAGCTTAATATTGGTTTATCTCAACCAAATCTTATCGTACTTAATATAGGATGTTCCAAACTATATATATGTGTATACATATATTTTATGTAGTTTATTGTTGGGACGGTATAACAACCAACATCACACTCAACAGACATTCACAAAGAAAAGTGTGTAAAGGAATCGTTCACAATTCCAAAAAGGTTAGGAGTCGTGCCTTACTGGAGTCCTCACTTCCCAATTCTACCCCAGTTCCCAGTTTTAAGTGCACCTATAATCTACGTATTTCACTCGGCTTGTTTTCTCGGGTTCAGAGCGTAACTACGCTCTGATCCACTTTCTGTGTAACACCCTATTTAGCGTATTTAAAGCGGAAAATAAAATACGAAGGGCGTACAGACCATCGGGTTCCAAAACCCGGCACCAACCCTCACCAATTACAACTTATAACTTACAAAAGCTACGGTCTGAACTCGAGAAAAACTCAACATGAAATAAACATAAAAATTACAACAACCTCTCCAAATTTCCTAATACCATCCAGTCACTCACACCTCGGGTTACCTGTAAATAATTTGTACTGCAAGATTAAACCAGCACCCACCCCGGGAGGGGTGAGTCAGTTCCCTGGAATGGACTGGTACTATTCTCTAAAACAAAACTTTATATACTTGAGAATAACAATAACTTGAAAACAGCACTTAAAACACAAAATTGCGAAACAAACCCTTTTAAAACACCAAGTCAAACACAACATTTCAAAGAAGACAAATAACGAAGAGTACAGTTAGTAAATAACACCCACCAGAATTAGTGAACAATCATACTGTTAGATCCATTTCCAAGTTCGGAGTAGAACGACCCATGTAGTCACAGGACTAGGAATGAATGAGAGAAAACCAAACCAGCACTCAAGAATGGACTGAAACCAACTGGGAGAGATGCCCCCCCGCAAGAACGTCCATTAAAGGACAGGGGATATACAGCCCCTTACTGTTACTACGTCCTCTCAGGACCAAGGGATATACAGCCCTTTACTGTTTACCGATGAAGACGCCGCACAGCCACCAAGCAACGACCCCACTCATGGATGAAACAAATGTCCAGTCAAAGAACGAATACCACAGACGACTTTTCCAAATTCCCACCAGATCACCAACTACCAGAGCATACCCAAACACATCAGTCCTACAGAGTGCAAGAAGCTTAACCCCCAAGTAATCAATTCCAGTGGAACAACCGCAGGGGAAAGAACAATACCCAAGTGAGTTTCACATACAAGGCTCAGTTAGTCAGACAAGCTGAGTTAGTCCACACAACCATTTCTTCTTCTTTTTTTTAAATTCCTCTTAAAGTCGTTAGCGTTTTCCAAAACATTCCACAAGCCAATCATCAAAAATATCGGAGTACGAGAAATCGTACAACACATCCATAAAGTCCAAAACCATCAAGCTGAGTACGAGAAATCGTACCTGTACGTGAAGTACAGTAACTAGCCTCGTATAAGTGATTCCCCAAAAGTAACCTATAATTAAGGCGTTCCGTGTTGATTAGTTAAGAGACTTATAAACTCAACAGTCTTCTTCACTTACTGATTACTAGTTTCAGTTGACCATTATTCTCTTACAGAGGTTTGGGCTTGACTTGTTAACTAAATCCTTTGTTAGGCCCAACCCGTTTAGTTTGGAATGATTGAGAATTTATTCCCGAGAGTGGCCCAAACTCTCTTTGAATTGTTTAAAGTGGGCATTTCGGAGTTCAAGGCGGGGCCCAGTGTTAGCCCAAGACAGGGTTAGTTATGTTGTAATAACTCTTAATAGAGTGATTATTTAATCACTCACTGACTAAAAGCCTAAGTTTAATATATATATAACCTACTTATTATTACTGTCACAAGGATATTATTTCCCTCAACTACATTAATGGTATTATTTACAGGTATATTATATATATATCTTTGTATTAAAAGTTATCCACCACAATTTTAGAAAATTTTTATGTATTTATATGTTCAAATAACTATCGGTTTAACACAACTGACTTAAGTTTATAACATTTGTGCTTCTTGGTTTATTAATGATATAAGTATACCCGTATTAAAATTTACTAAGACATTTTCCCCATGTAATTCACCATATTTAAACTATCTTTTAATAAAAACCTTAACTGTATTCTAAGTATATTCATAAGTATTTCTTTACATATCTTAAGGTTCTAGCTCTTATAAAGTTTAGTTCTTAGTGGTACTTTAATTAGTTCCCTGATTTCTTAATTACTCTTAATTTTTTTAAATGTATATTAAATAATATTTATATATATTTTGTTCCTTAGTTTATTTAAATATTAATCCCCATATAATACAGTAAATAAAATGTAGGATAACTAAATTCCCTCAATTTATACAAGTTCCTACTTAGTAAGTAAATATACATATTGTAAATAATTTCTTTTCTCTTAAAACTAATACAAAAACATTATAAAACTTACTGTTATAATGTTAATTTAGTTCCCTTTATTTTTTCCCCAGCTTAAAGTCCATTAACCAACCTTACTTTAATTTTTGATTACATTAAAACTTTATATATAAGGCTATTCTTATTAAAAAATTCATAAACACAATTTTTAAAACCCTTTACCATTGCCCAAAATTCCCAATTTAATATACAGTAACTATAACATTTTATACATATTAAAATTTTTATTTCATAAAAATGTCTTTTTAATTTAGCCAGATAATTCCAGAAACGCCCGTAACTTGTAAAAATCATAACTTATGTTTAAAAACTCCATCCATAATAATTTACATCAATAAACTACACAAAATAAGGTCTATGTTTTAAAATTTCAAGTTAAAATACATTCGGGAAGGCACTTAAATTAATTAAACAAGTAGGGTTTATCCTGGAAACAATATAAAACTTATACATTTAAATCGTGTGTTTTAATCGTGGCCGTCCATCTCTATTAACTGAGATCGGACGGCCCGTGTTGCGCGAGTTCTTCAGAGGATTCAAATCGAAACCGAGTACTAATTCACCTATAGCTCTCGATCTACAGAACGAATTCAACGATTTTGTTTCTTCTATGGATTCCAAATCGAATTCCGGTTCTAATGTACCGATCTCCCCAATTTTCATGCAGTATTCATCACGATTCGAGGTTTGATACGAGAGTTAGGGTTCTTACAAATTTCTGGTTCGAATCGAAACACATCCATCAATTCTCTTAATATAGTACGTAATGACACAATTGAAACATGGGTTGGTCAAGTTGTAACCGGTTAGCATAATCGGAGGAATGAAGAAAGCTCACCGGAATTGCCGAATCGAAGTGATTTCGAGATCGTTTCTGGAAAAAATTCGAACTTCAGACCGTTCGTGAAGCAACCTTCGAGGATCTATAGTTATAGCACATCGAGTTAGGCTTTGTTTTGGGCTCATTAGAAAGATGAAACTTAGATCTACGCATTGATACTAGAACTAATCCTAATCGCATCCTACAGAAAGAAAATTGACCCGAAAGTTCAGAGTTTACCTCTCTGTTTCCGGTATGATTTTATGTGCTGAAAAAATCCGGACTTGAGCGACTATAACTTCCAACCGGGTTATGATTCAGCTGGACATAAACATAAGAATTGTAGATGGGTTAGAGATCTACACAACGAGCTAAAGAAACCAAAATTGGTTGAGAAACGAAGGATTTATGGCCAGACGAATATACCTGAATTCGAAAGGAATTGAAAATCTGGTTGCGAACGTGAAAGTGCCAACTGAGATCAAACTTTCCCGTCGATGTAGGATGATTTAGGGCTTGTATGAGTTACGGTTGTAAAGAGGGAATTAAGGAGAAGAGTGGCGACGCATGAAAAAATATTGAGTAATGAAGATATATCCGTCAAAAGTTAGGTCAAGATCGGTTGTTAGCTGGAGAAAAACGAGGAGGTAAAAATCTGCAAGTGTGGGACGCTGGAGAGGTGACACTTGCACTTATGAAATTTTGGCTCTAATTCAAACTAACATCACTTTGGCTAGGATGATCCGTTTTTGACGTTCTTTGTATCGATCTTCATGGTTTTCATAACCTATTTATTGGTATAGGTTTCATGACCTGGTTTGACCATTCTCAAAAAGTCAACTTCTAGCAGGCTTAATAAGCTTTAAGGTTTCTAGAATTTAGTATATTGACTTTTACATTTCAAAACAATGTTCCAACACTTCCTAAAATCTTTATAATATATAGGAGTGTTTAATAATTTTCCAAGATTTATTGACTTATAAATCTTATTATTAAAATTCATAATATCATATAATAATGTATAATATAGGGTTAAATAGAAGAAAACCCCTAAAAAATTTCACAACCCCATTAAAAATTTACTATTCTAATTCCATATAATAATTAATATTCATAATTCCATATAATAATTTAATATTCATAATTCCATATAATAATTTAATACTTAATAGTATTATTAAAGGTTTAATAAAAGAAATCCCTAAATAATTTACATTAATTTAAATTAATTTAGGGGTATTTCATCTACTGTTTTGAATCTCTAATCCTCAATTAATTCAAGTACGTAGTTACTTGTTTAATGAAATGTTTGTACATAATATATACAATAAATACTACTTTCTTTACTATTAAACATACTTTTGGCTTACAGCCAACCGATCTTTTACGGTGGAATACCTCGAAAAAATACGTCTCGCCCAAATTAGGAGGCAAACAAAATATACGATGGTTCGTCCATAAATCACGTACCAGGCCCCCACACTTAGCTTAGTTTAAGCTAAAAATATCAAACAGTTACATTGTCAAATTATAGTTTTAAAAAAAGTCACAAATATACCAGTACAAAACAACCACAAAATAATCAGCAGTTTATACTGTAAAGAGAATGAATACTGCAAATTTATAAAATTACTGTAATGAAGAGAATGAATACCGTGCATATTAATGTTTACAAGTTAGCTAGGGTTGCAAAATTGTAGCGATTAATGTGAATAAATTAATTAGCTTTAAAAAAGCATTTATTATTTGTTTTTATAAAAATGTCATTGAGTTGTAGTTTTTATAAATTATTTACCAGGACCACATTGTAATGGTAGTATTTCATTTAGAGCACGTTTGATCCCAAGCTCAAACGCAGCTAATAGAAGCTTTAAGTTAAAGCTCTTCATGGTTAACCAGTTGTGTGGTGCCATCTAACTCTGGGTCTGGGTCAGTAATTTATCCAACCAGACTTTGACAGCTATGTTGTACTTTTTGAAAGAATGACATTAATCACTCTTTCGCGGCTATCGAACGGGGTCTTATTAAAAAAAGGTATAAAATCTTAATATTTAATTATATGTACATGTAGTAATATATAGACAGATTTTTTAACAACTAAATTGTTTATTTTTTTGTATGATGTAAACATTAATAAAGTTCACTAATTAATTATTATATTTTCCTTTTTATTCAAGTGTGAATAAGTAACCTAGTGTGTTTAAATCATGTATACTTACAATTGTTGTAATCTATTGATAGAATTGTGGTTGATAATAGTGAAGTAATTTGTATAGACCTTAATGTGAATGTTAACAAAAATTGATTGTAATAAAATTTGTTGTCTTCCTAGTTAATAAGTTATGTGTATATTACTATGTATATTTGTTAGTAGTTTCTTTATTTACAACTTAACAATAAATTGTTTTAAAATGTAATATAAAATTTGTAATCGTATCACAAAAATTGATAAACACACTGCACATAACTAACTTAACTGACTGATTCAAAAATGCCGGACAAAACAGCCACACTACCAAATAGCACTTTTCAAAACCGTCACAGATATGCCAACACAAAACAACCAACAAAACGCTGTAAAACAGCCAGCCAAAACAACCAGACCAAAGCAGCTACAAAACAACCGCAATAAAACCATACCAAATAGAGTCTTAGGCTTTGTTCGGACATGGTTTAATTGTGACATTATATATGACATGTCATGAGTTGGTATTTTTGACAAAAATACCAAACAACCTCACTGTCAAATAACAATTTTCAAAGCAGCCACAGTTATGCCAGCACAAAACAGCCACAAAACAACTAGCAATTTACACTGCAAAGAGAATGAATACCGTAGGCTCTGTTCGGCAAGGCTTTTTGTAGTTGTTTTGTAGCTGTTTTGGTGTAGTTGTTTTGACTGGTTGTTTTACAGCATTTTACTAGTTGTTGTGTGCTGGTATATATGTGGCTGTTTGAAAACTATTGTTTGGCAGTGTGGTTGTTTCGTCCCGCTTTTGAATAAGTTAGTTAAGGTGGTTACGTGCAGTGCATTACCGATTTCTATGCTACGATTACAATTTATATTACATTTTAAAATAATTTATTGTTAAGTTGTAAATAAAGAAACTACTAACAAATATACAGATTAATATATACATAATTTATTAACTAGGAAGACAACAAATTTTTATTACAATCAATTTTTGTTAATATTTATATTAAGGTCTGTACAAATAACTTCACTATTATCAACCACAATTCTATTAATGGATAACAATTATAACTATACATGGTTTTAACATGCCACACTGCTTGTTCACATTTGAATAAAAAGAAAATATAATAATTAGTTAGTGAACTTTATTAATATTTACATCGTACAAAAAATAAAAAATTTAGTTGTTAAAAAAATATGGCTTATATATTACCATATGTACATATAACTAAATATTCAGGTTTTTGTACCTTATTTTTGATAAAATAAAATACTACCATTACAGTGTGGTATAGGTAAATAATTTGTAAAATATACTACTCTATGACATTTTTATAAATACAATAATAAGTGAGTTTTTTTAAAATTAGTGAATTTATTCAAATCAATCGCTACAATTTTGCAACCCTAACATATAAACAATAATATGCACAGTATTATTTTCTTCAATACGATAATTTTACAAAATTACGGTATTCATTCTCTTTGTAGTGTAAATTGCTGGTTGTTTTGTGCTAGCATAACTGGCTGTGTTGAAAACTGTTGTTTGGCAGTGTGGTTGTTTGGGCAAAAATACCAACTCAAGACATGCCATATATATACCACAAAGAAACCATGTCCAAATGAAGTCGTAGTTTTGTAAAATTACCGTATTGAAGAGAATGAATATTGTGCATATTATTGTTTACAAGTTAGGGTTGCAAAATTGTAGTGATTGATGTGTATAAATTAATTAATTTTAAAAAACTCACTTATTATTTGTTTTTTTTATTAAAATGTCATTAAGTAGTAGTTTTTACAAGTTATTTACCAACACCACATTGTAATGGTAGTATTTTATTTCATTAAAAATAAGGTATAAAAAAACTGAATTTTTAATTATATGTACATATAGTAATATATAGGCCTTTTTTTGTAACAACTAAACTGTTTATTTTTGTGTATAATGTAAGCATCAATAAAGTTCACTAATTAATTATTATACTTTCCTTTCCTTTTATTCAAATGTGAACAACTAGTCTAGTGTGTTAAAACCATGTATAGTTATAATTGTTGTCACTGATAGAATTGTGGTTGATAATAGTGAAGTTATTTGTATAGACCTTAATATAAATGTTAACAAAAATTGATTGTACTAAAAATTTGTTGTCGTTCTAGTTAATAAATTATGTATATATTAATCTGTATATTTGTTAGTAGTTTCTTTATTTACAACTTAACAATAAATTATTTTAGAATGTAATATAAAATTTGTAATTGTAGCATAAAAAACCGTAACGCACTGCACGTAACTAACTTAACTAATTTATACAAATATGCCGAACAAAACAACCATACTGCCAAACAGCAGTTTTTAAAACAGCCACATATATGCCAACACAAAACAACCAGCAAATACTGCAAAACAAACAGTCAAAATAACTAGACCAAAACAGCTACAAAACAACCGCAAAAAACTATACCAAATAGATAGTGGTGGTAATTTAGGTTGATGGGTCGGGTTGAAGCTCACCCATACCCAACCCAATGAAAATTATATTGACCCATACTCGATAAAAAAATAATCAAATTACAAACTTTCAACCCATATAAAATCATTAAACTCCAACCATATAACCAATTTAAATACAAATACTTGGGTAAAAATTACCACCCTAGGACTGAATCCCATACTTTGTACTACTTCACAGTAACAAGGGCAAGATGGTCAATTAAACATCAAAACCACAGCGGCAGCCCACAAATTATTGGTAACCAAAACCACTGGTTTCAAGAACAGACGAAAAACAGGGGGAACCATTCCCAGATTCCCTATAAGAACGCAAAATAACTCCCATCCCTTGAATTCATCACAGACAAGATTCCATTTCACCTCTTACTAGTGTTCCAAACAACCAAATCCATTATCAGCTTCCTTGCTTTCTTTTTTTCTCGAGAACAATAATCTAAACAATTCCGCTTCGTCTAGTATGAGTAATTGTGCAGCAAAAGCCTGGGCTGTGGCGGTGAGTGTGGCGACCGTCGAGGCGTTGAAGGATCAGGGATTCTGCAGGTGGAACTACACCTTAAGGTCCCTGCACCATCGGGCAAAGAGCAATCTCAAGTCTATGGCTCCGGACACCAAGAGAGTGACACCTCAATCGGCGGCCGCGGTTGCAACTAAGGTGAGGGAATCGAAGAACTTGAAGCAATCAGATGAATCCTTGAGGACTATCATGTACTTGAGCACCTGGGGGCCTAACTAATCTCGATTTGTAGCTAGCCGCGATTTCCTCTCTATGTCTGTCGCTCGATCTAATATATCTTTGGGGAGTGATATGTAAAGTATATTTTGGAGATTGGAGATGCAAACGTGTGTAGGAATACATATATATATATATATGCGGGTATTGATCATCACATGATCTTTCTTCTTGTTCGGTTTTATTTTATCCGCGGTGAATCTAACGTTTCTAATTCTGCACCATGCTGATTTTAATTTGGTTAAGAATTTCGTCCACCGTTCAGGATGCTCCGGACCCTGTAAACGAACAGAAAGGATATAAAAAAGGCTTCCGTTCAGAAGTTCTACGACTCTCTTGAATTTATGCTGCTGTTGCTGCAAAACCAATAATATCATTATCAACATACGCATTTTCTTGGCTAGAGCCGGTGCTTTGGTTTTTTTTTTTTTTTTATTTGAGTTGATACGCTGGTGTTTTTTTTTCTTTTTCTTTTTTATTATAAAACTTTTAAAGTATGTAATTTTAAATATATAGGTCTAAAATGAAAAAAATTATATCATTATTTATATAAATTTAAGCTCTCTAAAACAAGATCAGTCATTGATATGTTTTGACAAATTTAAAAAAAAAATATTTTTACATGTATATGATGGTACGTAATAAGTAGTGAATTAGATGTTTTTATACTTTAATGTGATGATGTACATATTTTAATGTGAGAATGTATATGTTTTAATGTGACAATGTATATGTTCAAATGTGAGAATGTACATGTTCTTTAATGAACATCTGTATATGTTTGTATGGTCATTTGTACATGTTTTTTGACCGTCTGTGCAAGTATTTTTCCTTATATGTACATGTTTTAATCTAAGGATGTACATATTTAATAATTCGTACAGGTTTATATGAGTATCTATATATTTGTAATGCGAGGATGTACATGTTTTTACGTGAGGATGTACATGTTTTAGTGAACATTTGTACAGGTTTGTATGACCATATGTACAAGTTTTCTTTTACGTTCTATGATCTATACATGTAAAAATAATTTTTTTTTAAGTTGTCAAAATATATCCATGACTGGTCTTGCTTTGAAGAGCTTGAATTTAGGTGAACAATGATATAATTTTTTTTCATTTTGGACTTATATATTAAAAGTTACAATAATTTAAAGTTTTTATGATAAAGAAAAGAAAAAAGAATAAAAAATCTTAAAGAAAAGTTAAAACAGAAAGAAAAACAAAAAAGAGAAGCGTCGGAGGCGCGCGCAAAAAAAAAAAAAAACCGTACAGGATGTAGCCATTTGGCTACAGTAGGGTGTAGCCAAGATAGATTGATCAACATCTGTATACGGTGATCATGTTGAAGGCTAGTTTGCATTACAATTTAGGAAAAGGAAAGATTCAACCATAAATTCCAACAGGTTAAATAGAGCTAGGAACCACCAGCTTAGATGGCAGCTTTTTTTTTTAAAACATTGTTGCACTTTCATTACTAATATATCGAACTATTACATGTGTTGTTCATGTCTAAATGACAAGCTATTACAGCACGATAAGGGATAATACTACCTTCCCAAACTTTGAAATCAGTCTCAGATTCATTAAAAGATCTAGCTCCTAACATACTAGGAAAGCTAGACATAAAACTTGTGCTACCACCTTCAAAACAAACTAACGAGTTACGTAACTCGATCAGCCTAGTTTTAGCTTCTCTGATGTCCCCATCTTCATCATGGCCTGCACCAAAAATCATTTCCCAGTGATTTCTCTTCATATTATCAAAACATATGCAGTAGTTACCCCTCTGCTTTGCAAGTTCTACCGCACAGTGAGCTGCATTGATAACTGCTAATTGCACTTTACAAGTGCTAGAAATTTTCTTGTCATAAACAATGATTAGATTACCTTCATTGTCTCTGATAATACCTCCCACTTGAGATGCTTGGTACATGTTTGTAAATATCTTCACCGAAACTGAGACAAAACCATGTGGAGGAGCCTTCCACTTCTCCTCCTCCACCTTGTCTTGAGAGAGATCATTAGTAAAAATATTGTAAGCTTCTATATAAGCACAATTTCTCCTAATAACATTCCACCATGCTAGTTTGTCATCATGTTTACATTTGTTCCTAGCATCATAAATGATCCACATCTTGTTGCTTATCAAAGAAAGTTTCTTCCTGTCCCAACCTTTGGCACAATCTAAAAACCAGTCCACTCCTACCCCTCCTTCTACTCTAGGAATAACCCGCATCTTCCATATATCCCCCCAGACATCAGCAACAAAGCAGCATTTGAAAAAACAGTGCATCATAGTATCCCTATCACCACACAGAAGACAATCTGTACTTCCTCCAACTCTACTACCAATATTGTTCTAACAAGGAGTAATCTCATTTAGGAACTTCCATAGAATAAGTTTGACGCGAGGCTTTAATGACGGTGGTTTAATCACGGTTTAAACAGACACCGTGATTAATAGGAAGGCCGGAATTTATTAGCGACGATGATTGATTAACCCTTAATCAATAATCGATCGGAGGTTGGCGCGCCTTTTTTAGGAGGGACTTTAGATGACGGTTTTTAGTAAAACCGTAATCTAAAGTCCCGTGTTGACGCGCGCTTACGGTCAACGGACTTTAGATTACGGTTTTACTAAAAACCATCATCTAAAGTCCCTCCTAAAAAAGGCGCGCCAACGACGTCGTTTTGACCTGACGAAAAAAATTTCCCGTATTATTTGATTTATTCGACCGCGCGTAATCTAAATTACAGTTAACGACGTCGTTTTAGCAGTGTATTTTAGATTAATAAAAACTTTATATTAATGTGTTACCTATGTTTGAAACCCAACATATGGCAAATAATTATCGCGCTATTTTTTTAATTTCGTTACACTTTAGATTACATTTAACGACGTCGTTTTATCAGTGTATTTAGATTAATAAAAACTTTATATTAATGTGTTACCTATGTTTGAAACCCAACATATGCCAAATAATTATCGCGCTTTTTTTTAATTTCGTTACACTTTAGATTACGGTTTTTGTGAGAACCGTCATGTAAAGTGTGACTTTAGTTTACAGTTTACATGTAAACCATAATCTAAAGTCCATTTAAACATTTGCCTACACTCTGCACACTCTACTCACAGTAACTCTTCTTCTCTTTCGCGCTATCCCTCACTGAAATTGCCTCCTTCTCCCGTCACCTTGCTAACGGCCATCGCCGCCGTCGCTCCCACCACCTTTGTCACTCCCATCGCCGCCGGTCACCACCCATCTACCACTGGTCTCACCGTCGACGTCTCTATCGCGTATTGGGTATGCGATCGCGATTGATTGTCGTTTTTTTCTAACTTTGTTCATATACATGCATTTCGATTGCAAGTTCTAACCTCGTTTGTATCGAATCCTGAGAGTGTAATGGCAAATGTTCTAACCTTGTTCATATATTTGTGCCCAGATTCACAGTTAATTGCGACCTAGTTCGTGGGTTGATTTCTACACTACTTGCCCACTTCGGTGCTTAGTTACGGTAACTTTGCAAACCAATCTGTAAACTGCTGTATTTATTTGTTCTTAGCATTTAGTATTACAATTAATACATAATAGTGTAGTTTTAAAAATGCTACTACTTAAAACTGCCACAGGAAAGAAAGTAAGTTCAAGTATATTACCGATTCCTGAAAATGAATGGTACAGAACTGTAGCATATCTCAGTTTCATGAATGGAACAGAACTGTAACAAGTTGTTTGAGTTTTGGTCTGGATTTAAAAGCTTAATGGAATATTTAAGTAACTGGGTAAGGAGTTAGGAGAAGTATAATCAGTTGAAAGGAAAAAAACAGACAGGGAAAAAAGCAAGAACACAACTCAGTTTCTGTTTTGATTTCAGTTTGAATTTCAGCTTCAGTTTCGTATCAGATCAGGTTCTGACTAATTCGCATCTGTAACAAAGTTGCCTTGGGTTTAGTTGAGTTAGAAACTTTATAACACACCAAATTGACAGGATCGACAGTTTAGAAAGGTTTGAGAATTCAAACACGTGAACAAACAGAGAGGAGTCATACAGCAGTCTCTGTCTGTTTCTTTTCTTTCAGTTTCTATTTCTGTTTGAGTTCTGTGTGAATCTGTTCAGTAGAGGCAACAGAAAGATGTTGTCGTCTTTCTGTTTCTGTAAACTAAATACATCAGTGAAGATAAGTTTATGTATGTTACCAGTTCTAGATGGTGCGTGCGAATTTGACTTTGATAAAACTGATTTGGAGACGTTAGAAATATAGGGGAGATGCTGTCGATTTTTTTCCGCGGTTTAGCTAGCATTTAACCTTGATTTTTTGATGAATTCTAATGTTGTCGTTTTTCATTTATGCATCAGGACTACTGTAACACCCCTACTCTATTCGGCTCCTAATCATCTTACTTAACAATATAATCGCAGCGGTAATCTCAACAATTGACTACTGGTCACCGTTCTTGCTCGCCCATACGAGTAATAACGTGCTTCCTGATAAGCTCTTAAATACGAAACATTTTCTCGCAGTGACAACAAGAGATAGATCTAAACTCCCAAAACCAATATAAAATACATTCACAGTGAGCTTTCTACGTTTCCAAAACCTATACATGTTTCTAGGTTCGTATTAAAATGCAACAGTGCATGTTTAAATAACTGTAATCAAACTACCCAGCGCGTCACTCTCTTTGCCGACACCGGAAGTTGCATACCTGCAAAAATGGTAGTTTGTGGTATGGAATCAGCCCCTGCTGAGTATGTTATTACCTGACTGTCATGCACCCTCGGACCATTCAGTTATTTGGTCGAGAGTATGCAATTCGTTTCCATACAAATAGTTCAATGTTGAAACTGTAAAGCAACAATATATATTGCAGTAATCTCAAATAACAAACAAGCCCCCGGCTTCACACATCGCATCGTAATAAACCACTGAAAGCGTTTACAGCGCTTATATGAGTACAGAGACTCCACTCCAACAAACACTTAATAATTCATAATTGAGTTCAGCGACTCACTCGACCAGACACCCAACCACAATCCACACATGAGTACGGTGACTCGACACAACCAGTTCACAACACACAATATGAGCACGATGGCTTGTTCAAACAAATCCACCAACATACCACACATAACCACAAAGCACAACCAATGAACAACAAGGCGAGGTAACGAGAATTATAAACGAGTATGAACTCTCGTCTTTGGCATGCAAGCCCAAATAATGTTCGCCTAATGTACGAGTTAATATAGTCGTTCGTAATTGTTCAATCATGTCTGATGACAACGTCTCGTTAGAACGACGTGTCTCTAAGTTACCCATCTCTTTGGCGGGTCACCCACGGCAGTAGCCACTCCAGCGGTAGAGTCTCCGTCCTACGAACAATCTGTAGTTCGTTGGAAATTTATCCTGATACTTACGGTTACCACACGGTATCCTAGTATCGTTAATGGATCACATTTCACAGCAAGAGCCACATCCTCTTGATAACTTATCTATACCATCGCATCGCGTTATTATTTTTCCTAACACAACAGACTAAGGTCGTTAGTCCAATCCTGAGTATGTCGACTCAGGATCCAGTGTTAGATACGAGAGCGGCGTTAAAGAGGCCAATGCTCCGTATATAAGTCTCATATAATATATGTATCTTATTGTCTTAATGCTACAACGTTTTTCTTACGTTCCTTATATTACACATATAAGATAGCATCATTGCCGCTAGTCCGTTTTATAATATGTTCATATATACGAACAGTACTGTTATCGTGCAACAGTAATAATTATAAGCAGCATTAATATAGAACTCAGGCATATTAATTCACACAAGCAGACATTCAATCTTAACACAGATTTTCACACAATGTCTGAACTGAGGAAATCCTCAGAGACAATCAAGCCACATAAATAACATACCGTTCACCCTGAGAGTATTACGGTGGAGTATGAATCAGCAAGATCCTATGCTCCGTGCGTCGTCTCTAACAGTCTATACAATACATAATGCTACTGATTAGCATACTGTATAACAACACAAAATTCTACGGTACCCCGTACCGTCACTAATACCTCCCGGTTAACCCCCGTTATTAACTGTCAATGTTTGTCGGGTTTTAGGTTTAACTCGAGATTGGAAAAGTGTTATATTACAAGCGTAGTCTTGTCTCGTATATTAATATACTTTATAGTTGAGCTTTTGTTATCGCATGTAACCTAATGTATGTTTGTACATCATATAGCTTGTTTCTATATTGTATGTATGATTCTTGTCATACACCATACATTTCACCTTAGTATTTATTTTTCTAAGGTTTGTTTCTCTCTTTTTTTTTCCTTTTTCCCAAATTCAATGTGGTAAACAATACTTTGCATTATCAATCCTTATTATCACATGTACAGTCCTAACATTCCATATCCAATGTTTGTAATTCTTTTCCTTTTATCATATGTCATTTTAATTATGAAAATATATGGTCATTAAACCATATTATATTTTCCACCACAACACATATTTATTTATGTGTATGTATTTATGGAACTATTTCTTATATGGCAATTCTTATAATATATATTCATCCTTTTTAATGAATACCTCTTATATTACAAATGTTATAATTCTTATAACATTAAAACCATATTATAAAGTTCATTCAAAAATATTAATATTTCCGAACAGCACCTATGTTCCTTAATTATTTACAAAATCCTCCACATAATTTATACCATGTTATATTATAGTTATATAACATATAATTTGACAACTATGTCATTAAAACAATTATAACTTATAGTTATATATTGTTAATAAATACCAAACAGCCCTTAAAACTCTCGGTATTAATTAATTCCCACCAACACTTCCATAATTTACAACTCAACCCCAAATTATATTTCCTTGTTACACTTATAGTATATACCTTATATTATAATCCTTATTCCTTAATATACTTATAACCCATGGTTACATTTTCTCAAAATAACCGAACAGACCCCATGGTCTATTTAAATTATTTTTCCACCACTTAACTTTCTATATTCACCAATTTCCCCTCTTTATAACATATAGTTTTCTAATTCCATTAAAATCATATATTATACATATGTCCTTATAAAGCCTTGTATATAATTCCAAAAATCACCAAACTATACCAAAAGGTTATAAACATTATTCCTAACCTTATACTTTCTCTAAATCTCGATTTTACCACATATGTTACCCATTTGTAACAATATTATGAAATACCTTATATTATACTTATTTAATTCATATTAACTCCAATTTTAACCAAATCAATTCCTAAAAATTCCTAATAACATAAGGTTTGTACTAAACTCCTTTAGTACCCCCAAGTTTTCGGAAATCACAATGCCACCCCAAGTCTTATAAATCTTTTACAATTTAATAAGTATCTTATTATAAGGTAGTATTTTAATTTCTAAAATTCTCCAAAGTTGGTCAAAGTCTCCTATATAGTCAACTTTGACTTCTAATACCAATTGGGACTCAAACTTTCGGTAATTACCAACAATACCCCATACTTTTCTATTTTTACAATTTGACCCAAAACTTTATAAAATGTTATAATTTTATTAAATTCATTTAAAAACCCTAAACTCCTCTAAATTAAGCCCACGGCTTTATATTTTCCAGTAATTACGATTTGGCCCCAACTTAATTATATAAGCATAAATAAAACTAAATAAGCTTATAAATTAAATTAAAATGGCCTAATGACATGGCCTTATTACAACCTTGAACTTGCAAAATAAATTACACAATAAATGTCTCAAAATATAGCATATATATTCGGCCTCACCTTAGTTTAATTATTTTTCCACATAATGCCATAATTTGACCATTATGTTAATTAAACCTCTTAAATGACTAGCTTAATTTATCTTAGCCATTTTTTCCATTTTTAGGTCAATATGACCTATATATGTAACTTCACTCTCGGCCATATATATATATATATGCTTAAAATTTATAAAAATCATAAGTTTAAGGTGTTTATACCTTGATTATCCTTGTATATGCCTTGTTGGCCACGGCTGTATGGAGATCTATTTTCCACAGCTTAGTTTACATGTTTTCAAACAGCAATTAAGGCATGATTAGTCTCCAAGCAAGATCTAACCATAAGAAGTGTTTAATGTCAATTTTCAAGGTAAAATTTACCTTAGAACACCAAGGTATACAAGGTTAATCTCGGCCTGTATTTACAGTAGGCAAAGAGTGTTAAAAGAGCTACTAAAACCAAGCTTTAAACTGGTATAACTCAGATTAGAAGATAGCTAATCTTTACCTTGTTTAAAATGCCTAAAATGGGTGTTTTTGGCTTGGATCTGGCTATACTTCGAAGCTCTTGATGTACCAACTGGATGATAAGTATGTTAAGATGAAGATTATAAGCTTAGAAACAAAGTTTCACAGCCGAATTGAAGGGAATCAAAAGATATGTGCTTAGAGCACATTTTTATACCTTAAGAACAAGATTAGCTTTCTCCACCTTCTTCCCTTGTTAATGCCGAGATACACCCTCCAATTAACCTCCATAACAACCTAAGAACATTGATGGAAGTGGTTGATGCTTTGCTCCATTGAAAGAGGAAGAAATTGTGAAGAAAATGATCATTTAAGAGCTTAATAAGCTTACCAATGGTGATTGCTGTTCTCCTCTGAGTTTGGCTGTGTAACCACGAAAATGTAGAAGCAAAGAGAGGTGAGGGGCTGCTGGAATCGGCTGAGAGCAAGGTGAGTGAAGAAGAATGATTGGAAAGGCTTAATTGAATTGGAAAAGTAATAAAAGTAACTTTTACTATTGCAAATTTGGTATTAGGTAGCTAATTTGTCTAACAATGATTATGCTGACTCCTCTCCTCCTTGCCTGTCGAAATCCTTGGTCAATTGGGTCAATTAATTGACCATTGACCATACTTGGTCAATATTGACTCGAACGGGCCCCACTTTAGGGTTTTATTAATATTTTAATATTAATATGTAAAAATTCGTAAATTTCTGGAATTAAATTCCTAATATGATACAATATGATAAAATATCATATTTAAGGATAATTATAATTTTTAAGCCCATTAAAAAATCAATTTAAAAGGCAATCTCACAAAAACGTGCTTTAAGGTGTTTTAGTGCACATTTTTGTGTCACAGGGTGTTCCTGAGCTTAGTTCTCCTTGAGAACGGTTTGTTGTGTTCCTTACTTCATTATAATACTTAGGAATCCACTTTGGATCCTATTTGAGGTCACACAATCTTTATGGTGTCTTAAGGCACATTTTCGGCTTTACCGATCTTAAGGCGTGTTTTGCCTTGTTGAGATCTTTTAGATTGTTCCCCAATAATAATTAGATGTTTATTAATCATTTTAGATCATTAATAGATCATTTAATTATATTTTAAAGGTTAGGGGTATTTCAGTCTACCCCCCTTAAAAAGGCTTCGTCCCGAAGTCCTTAACCCTCTACAGTTCACCTAAGGAATCAAGTTCCACTAAGTAACCAAACAGTCCATTGCTAGGGAGTAACTCCCACCAGGTTCAGACCTAGTCTATACATACAACATATATCAAGTAGTCAAACTCATGGTATAAGCTCATTCGTTTCATAGCACTAAACAAGGTGCACATCCAATTCATCCACAAAAGTACTTAGCGGTACTATTTATATATCCAACCAGGTGCAAAACTCATAGTACACAGCACTAGACAAGGTGCAAAACTCATAGTACACAGCACTAGACAAGGTGCAAAACTCATAGTACACAACACTAGACAAGGTGCAGAACTCATAAAGTACTCAAAGGTGCTTGCAAGGGATACTCCACGCATCCCTATCTACATGTTAGTATCTCGCGAGGATACCCACACATCATTCCACATGTATGCGTGCACATATAGTTAACGTTGACAACTCACAGGGAAGCAGTCCTAAAGACCAGGACTTGACGATCCCCAACCCAACCAACGTCTACTACCCGCGGACACACCGGTTTGATCATAACGAAGGACACTGCGGTCCACGGCTCCTCGGGCAGTCACCTTATTTCCTTAGTCACCCACAGACACACCGGTCTAACGACAAAGGACTCTGCGGTCCACGGTTCTATGGGTAATGTCACTCGCAGACACACCGGTCTAATGACGAAGGACTCCACGGTCCACGGCTCTTCGAGTGACGCCTAAATTCCAATTTCCATTCATATCTGTGTCCACTTGTAGGAAGTTTCGAGAATCATTCAACCCCGACGTGGTCAGCGTCAGTGTTGAACTATCTCTCACCTCAATTTGTGTTCGGTTTCCCTTGATCGGACCAGGATCAAGTTCAACTTCCCACGTCAAATTCAATCAATCAATTGTTTATTCACTTCTAATCTTGTTTCCTCTTGATATTTACCACCTCGTATCCCATAGATACACAAGTCAACTAGTGTAATTAACCTAATCACCGGCATATAGGGTCATGTATCCTAACCACGTACCAAGTTCACTCGACTTATAATTATTCATACAATTCCTAGAGGTTTTACCTCCACTAGGCTATACATCGGTCTCATGCCGACTCACTCATCGCATTCCAATACTCGGTTTCATACCGAGTCACAAATCATATGATATGGAGCTTCTACTCCTTTTATTTGCCATCTCCCATCGAAGCTACCAGATAGACCTACTTGAACTCTCAACCGGAGATAACAAGTTAGGCGTTTATGTGTTTAGTGTTCGCAACGTTTGCATAAATAATCGGAATTAGGATAAGAACACTCTATCTGTTCTCCCTTTCCTATTCGCCATAACTAATGCGAACTAAAATATATTTATGTTCATACACATAATACATCACAATATTACCTCAAGTAACATAACACAATCGTAACACTTGTACTCTACGTACAATTATAGTGTTTGCTGCATGTGTACCATGCGCTACGTACTCCTACGTACGGTATATTTTAATCGCTCTACCCCCCTTAAAATGATTACGCCCACGTAATCTACGAATATATCATCGTGAAGTAATAAGTTCAAGATGTTCCATTCCAGTGGGATTATTCGTGCACTAATGTGTTACATATTTCATTACCCCTTTTTCCATAGGGTCGGGCTTTAGCCCCTCAGGTTATACCGCCTACCTCGCTTAGGTGTATGTATATTCATATACGGTTTGATCGGAAGATGTAAACACATCATTTGTGTTCCTCAAGCCTGCTAGGTATGTCAAACCTAAGCAATATGGGCCCACTCGCTCCGCAAGCAGTCTGCCCAACTACTATATGGTTAGTTTACCCCTTTTAGGTAGTAGTTTCATGTCCGTTCCAAGTCCATGTGACGGTGTTTTCTACACAGTCTTCCATAATTATGGGAATGGTGTAATTTATTCGGCTGTGTGGTATCGTTAGTCACACTCACTTATTTTTCAACTAGCCATTTTATTCAGCTCTCCTGAATTCTTTACATGCTCATGGTATGTTCCCATGAGTTCATGTCACCCTACCGAACTAACCTTCAGTAAAAGGGTTGTCGAGCTATGCTCTAGCACCTAGTGCTTGCAGTAGTTATCTCTAAAATGTCAAGACGAGTCTGATATGCGCAACCAACTGGCGCCTCATGACTCTAAGTTATTTCCCTCTGGAATGAGTTCGTTCTTTGGGTACCTTGTAGGTCCGCTTTTGCTAGTGTAAACTCGTATCCCTCGTGTGTTGGTACTTTAGTATTTAACAGTTATTATAATGGTCGCTTGTTGCGCACCATGTACCAGTCGATTGGACGGTTATCCGCCGTTGCGGTTTGCATGGAGTATCTAATCTCCAGCTTAGAGTATCTCTTGTAATGCTCGCTTTTGCCCTTCGTCTGTTGTAAACATATAATACGACTGTGGGTTTTAGCTTGGTATTCATTTCTGTTCAACCTAATTGGTACTAACATACTAATGTTTATGGCTTGGGCATGTGGTTGTTATTATTTAACGTGACATCATCGCAGCGCCCTCAGCGCGTGGTATAACTCTCTTTGTGCCCCTTTTTGGGTAGCATCTACTATCACAAGGGTTTCTCTAAGATAACTTCCTTAAATACCACAATTCCTTTTCTCATTCATGGGTTCAATTTGCCATTACCATTCAATTGGCCTTAGTTTCCTCGTTTACTAAAATCCCCAAAACTTATGTTTAACTCCTCCACTGTGGAGTTGCGACCTTATGTCACTTTATTATCAAGCTATCCTTGATTTTCCTAACCTTGCTAGTTTGACTGAGATCTCTCTCGTCATTACATGGTTCACCTAGTCAGGGTTCCATTCGCTGACTTAGACACAGAGTTGATTACCTCCTGGGTCCTACACCACTCGTTTACATGCATGGGGTACCATACTGATACATTACTACTTACCCAACTAACTTCATATAGTTTGTCAGGCCCACAAGCTCCTAGGAGTGCGGTCGTCCCATGTCTCGTTTAGTGCACTCGTAGCGTTCGTACCCGGTGATTATCGTACTCTTAGTCTTGGTAACTTATGTTTGAGTAGCTATGCTGCCAATTCTTAACCTTTAATGTCAGAATGGCCCTAATATTAGGCTCTATGGTTTCTTTTATTAATGTATATTTCCTCTACTATCTCTAAGATAGGTGTTTGCGACTTATCGCCCTGATTCTGGTTTCCACATGTTCGTCATCTGGTATTTGTGAGTGGGGATCAGTAACTACCTGTTATCTCTCCCGTTCACTCCTAGGCTGTTAACGCCTTCAGACATGAGTTTTCAGTATGCGGATTCCACCCAATCTATTGGGTTACACCATATGGTGTTTCGGGACTCCATGATAAAGGTTGACACCTCGGGTTTCCCCTGTCTTATGGTAGTCCCATTAGTCTGATATTAATCAGTACTTGTGATTCATCACCCTTTTTCCCCTAGATTTGGGTCACTTTGGTGGTACTAAGGTATCCCTCCGTAGGCCTATGCCATACGATATTCAGCCTCAATACTGATTCTGATAGTTAAATGATTGTTAGTCTTGTTATTTAATTTATTCCTAGTTGGTTTAATACTTTCTCCTGAGGTTACAATTGGGTGCCCACAACTTAGTGGTTTCCGCTAATCATTCCTCTTCATTGTGTGGTCCTTACTCTTATTCAACTCATATTTCCTCCATCCTCTTTGAGGTAACGGTATCTTCCGTCATCAGGCAATTTTCACTTTTAGTTTATATCCACTGCCCTCCATACGGGAGTCTAGCAACATAATGGATCACGACACCTCCGGCGTGTGTGGTGCGGGCATTACATCGGCCCCTTTTTATTGCACGTTCACATCTGCCTATTATTATTTTTTAAAAGGTCCTGCCTCATACAGCTCACTTCTTGCCCTCTGGCAATGTTCAATCGTAGTGGTTTAACCACGAGTGTCACGCACTCTCTAAATATGGTTATGCTGGTCCTGAAGACCCGTCACTCCCCACCGGTAATGGTTGACGTTTAATGTCCATACCGGCACTGGGGTTAGACTTGTAAGCACTAACTATTGTTATTCTCATTCACTCCCCTTTTAATATTCTACTAAATGGTGTATTTTTTTTTTTGGTTTAATGGTCAGACCGGCTAGGTCTTCTCGAGGTTCTCTCGACCTCAAACCCAAGGGTTTCGTACCCCTGCCCTTAAGAAGGTTGTGTCCTGCTTTATTGCATTACGGACTTACATAAGATTTAGTGTTCTATTGGTAACCGCCTGGACCACCACGTCCTTTAGGGTTAGTTTACTGTCGCTGCACTTGCTGTAGCAAGTGCGCAAGGTGTAGACACCAAAATTCTCACCCCATAAAAAAATTTCGAAATAATAAGAGGGGTCGTCACTTTCTTTTTCAAAACATGTTAGCGTGCGTGCCATAACGAAACCGTCATTTTATAAACTTTTTCAAAGCGTTTCATAAAAACACGATTTTTCCAAAATGAATTTTCAAACAATAATCCGGTTTTAAACCCATTCATTTTTGTTTTATTTACTTATCTTATTATTACATTCCATAATTTCATGATTCTTTGAAGAAAACAATTCATTTTGTGGGATTAAAAACTCTTTTGTCTTACCGTATAACTTCATCTAGAACACTAGTGTTTAAAAGGATTATTCAGTTCGAAGTGGAACTGTAGTATTATTTTCCTCATGTATATAAAAGTACTGAGTTAGTGCAACTGGTAAGTATAGGTGTAAGAGATACCATTGGTTTTGTTTTCGAATCTCAGTGCCAACATTAGAGTATTTTTACTCTTGTTTTAATAAACTCAGCCTCTTCCATTTCACCACTTATCTCGTTACTTAAAAAAAAAAAAAAACGCATGTGAACAAAAGCACCCATACCCTGCTTTCATCCTTATTCTCACGGTGAACAAGAAAAAAAGGGTAGCGGCCATATTTTCTGTCGAGAGCATCTCATCCTCTCCGATGCATGTATTGAGATAAAAAATGATAACTCCCACTCCCTTCATTTTTTATTCTCTCGAACACCATCCACAACAGAGCTGAACTTCACCACCGCCCCTCTCGATCTTTTCCATCGCCTTCCATTTTTCTTCTTCAAAAAGGCTGGCGATCGACATTAGAGGCTCGGCTCTTCATTCTCCTGACCAACATAAACTGGCGAACTCAAGTACACATGCTCTGGCCATCTTCATTCTCTTCTCATCACCGAACGAGAAACATACTAGCTCTTCCTTTCGTTCTCTTCACCGGCATACGAGGAACACAATCGATGCGACTCTCTTCTCCTCACTCACGGTAACTTGCAACTCGACTGGCAACCTTCTCCTCCCTGGAGCCTGAGCACGAGAAGCATCCGAGCTTTGGGCTTTCCACTCTCTTCAACCGATGAACAAGGAGTGCGCAAGCTCCAGGTCTCTTCGTTCTCTTCAATCCAACTGGCAAGCGAGGAGCGCAGAAGCTCTACGCCTCTTTCATTCTTCTCAAATGGCGAACAAGGCGAACAAAAAGCGAACAATGCCCTGCGCCTCGGTTCGTTTGAAATCAATTCCCACCCACTGTCTTCCTCAAACCCCACTGTAACATCGATCCCCACATGTATCCTCTCCGTCAAGATGCTCTTATCTCCCAATAGATCCACATTTTGCTGTCTTACCCTCCTTACCACCTCCGATATTCAAAGACCTAAACCCAGGAAGTACTCCCGTATTTTCCAAAGTGTTTACCCCTCAAGCTCACAAATCGGTTCGTCGGAAAACTCAATCGTGGGCCTACGTGGTCTCGCATCCTTGTGCATTTACAAGATAAGTGGTTAATTTCTTTTTCTCTTTCAAAACTGGTTTCGAAATCTCTTCTCCCTTGTCTTTCTCGTTGTTGTATTTTGTAAGGATTTTAGCGTTAAAAAACTCAGGTTCTCAAGTAGCATCTCGAATCAGAGTGGTACTTAGTTCGTCTAAGTGATTTCTGTACATTATTGCTCGTTTTCGCTGATTCATGGTGTTGTTGCTTTTTGTTCTTACTGAGCACCGAACATGAGCTTGATTTTGGGGTCGTGGCAAGCCTCTCAACTCTGATTCGCTATACTTCGTTTGGGTTGATCTGATGAATGTTGTTGTGATCCCTGTGATAAGTCATTACTAGCCTACTGAGAGGATATGCGACTCACTTTGCTCGTTGTCTCCTTCAGCTCGACCTCCTCATTTTCGTCGTGAATCTGATTCGAAATGAACGTTTTCATTTCTGTCAAGAGCTGACGATTTTCACCTTTGAACACGCCTAAACAGGATTTCCGTTTGTTGATCATTGCTTCATTACGTTTTGATCTCTCTAATTACTGTCACAGGAACTAACTTTGCCCTCTGCATTTTCAGTTTGAGACCAACTTACTCAGGTCTTCTAAGCGTGGATTAGTACCATTAATCATTCAAACCTTCTGTTTCAATTTGTCCATTCTTATTACATCTGAGTACTAACCGCTGTATAACGTTTGTTTGCTGCTATTGTCTAGCCTCTTTTGCAGGAAAGTCATACCTGTCTTCATATTGGTATTTACACTTCATCTAAAAACCTCAATCGTTTTTTAGCAGACATGTATAAATGCTTTATTCCGATCTATTGATGCTGTTCTCAGGGCATTGCACGAACAGAATTGTTGATTGAATGTTCATGTTTTTATTGTTGTCTCTCGGGTGTGGCTGTCTAATTTAGTCGAAAGCATTTTTTTACGTTTTGCTTTGCTAAAAAATACATATAATATTATATATATATATATATATATATATATATATATATATATATACAGATGAGAGGATATTATGTTTCGTTTTCATGGCCAAAATCGATTAGCAGCTTGGAATATAGGTCACCAATCAAGTATTTGAAATCTGAAGCTGATAAAACTTGACCTCCAAGGCCTAAACGCGTCTGTTATTCGGCCATTAAAAAAAAAAAGGGAGACGAGAGAAAAATGAAGTAGTGTTTAATTTCATGATATGTTTGCTTAGTTGCTCATCTTTAGTTTTGAATTCAATGTTGTATTATGTGCTTATTGAATAGCTTGGTAATTGTTAGGCCCAGCCCAATATAGAGGCCCATGGATATAGTAAGCCCATTAGAAAGCCCATTAGGTTGCCCTTTTTGGTGGACTCTTGAGGCCCACTTTAGAAAAGCTCTAGGTTAGGGTATCCTCAATGCATACGGGTCCTAGACACGGTCCATGTGAGGAATACCTGTTTTCCATAAAATTTTCCAAATCATCCTCTAATTTGGAATAAAATGTACAATCAACAAAAATCCCATCCATTCGTAAATCGCCTCTCTTAGAAATCTGATTTTCAGGGCCAATCTCCGAATTGGGGCCCAATTCCACCAAGCCTGGCCCCTTTCAAAACTCGGCCCAATACTCAACCTGGCCCAATACCCAGCTTGACCCAAATCAAATGAGGCCCATCTTTGACTCTTTCATGCCCATCCAAATAAAAAGCCCAAGAATAAGGCCCAAATCAGGCCCAAAAATCAAAAGCACAATTCCAAGATGAATAAGGCCCAATTCAGACCCAAATTGAAATCAAAAGCCTAAGACCCAATTTCAAACAAGGCCCAATTTCGGCCCGACTTCAAGCAAGGCCTATTTCTTTGGCCCATCTCCAAACTCGGCCCACTAAACCCACTCAGCCCACTAAACCCACTTAGCCCAATCAAGGCCCAATTTGGCCCACACACCCAATCAAGGCCCAAACCCGAAACCCAATCAAGGCCCAAACCGAAGCCCAATAATAAACCCAATATCCAGTCAAAGCCTATAAAAGTCAAACCGATTTGACCAAAAGTCGAACCTTGACCAACAAATGTTGACCTTGACCTAGCTTTGACCTTGACCAAAAACGTTGACTTTGACCAAAAGGCGTTGACCTTGACAAAAAAAATAAAATGTTGACCTTGACCCAACTTTGATCTGGTCCGTCTTCTAATCTCGGCCCAAATTCAAGTCCAATTCAAATCAACCCAGTTCATTTAGCCCAATTCAATTCGAACCCAATTCCATTCAGTTCAAATCTAGAAGTCAATTCATCCAACTCACACTCAACTTTGTAAATCTCATTCAAACTCCAAAAATCCAAAAACATTCTTCATTATTCAGCTTTAATTCAAAAATCCTGAAAATCACTTTCTTAAATTTTCAAACAATCATTTTATTCAAACTCCATCAAGTTTTCAAAAGAAACCATTTTGTGGAATTTTAAAGGAAAAACTCTTCTCACATCACAGAAAACTCTTCTCAAATGCAGAAAGTTCTTCTCACATATACAGAAAGTTTTCTCCTAAAAATATTTCTCAAAATCAGTGTTTCTTCATCGAGAATTCCGAACAACTTCAAAGATTTTCCAACTCAGTTTTTAACTCAAGCAAAACCGTTTTCAGGGAGCAAGAAATGTCTAACACCTTCAAAGAACGTTTTCTCCCTAGTTAGACATCACTTGTCTCTCTTCTAAATAAAAATCCGAGGCGGGGCACTAGGGTCATAACCTCCCCTGTCGCAGTCTGGATCTCTTTAGGCGGGGCATTAGGGTGACAAACCTCCCCTAATTGCAGCCTAGATTCTACAAGGCGGGGCGCTAGGGAAGTAACGGCCTTCCTAGTTGCAGCGGGATTTTAGAATCGTCTAGCCCTTCCACTCGATTTCAATGTTTGATTTTTAATGTTTTAAAACCGGGAGTTAGAGACGTATTAGGGTTCGACCGAGAACATCTCCTTTATGGTGTTTCTCTTGAACCCTATTTTTCGACATAAATTTATTGCCCCATCTTTCGAGTCTCGGCACTTACCATAATTAAGTGTCGTGTTCGAGGGGGTACATAGGGTAATCCCTCGGGATTATCCGCCCTTTTACAATAAAATGATTTTCCTCAATCGCTTTCGGAATCTCAAATCCAAAAAAAAAAACCCAGGTCCTTACCCAAACTTCAATTGCCTCACACACTCAAATCATCTTCAAAACTCCAAATCACTTCATACCCAAATCATCATTCAAACTCCAACTTGCATTAAACTCAAATCCCCTTACAAATTCCAACTTCATTTAAACTTCCAAAGTCTTACAGACCCGAGCGTCTCATAGACTCGAACATCTCACGAACTCGAATGTCTCACAGACCGAGCGTCTCACAGACTCAATCATTTTGAGATTTCAATGTCTCACAGACTCTAACCTCCCAAAACCCGAACTTCTTAAAACTCGAATCCTTCTAATCTCAAACACTACAAATATCCTCAAGCTCCACAAACATCTAAACTTCCAAAACCCAAACCCACTGAACTACGTAAGGTCTGATCTCAACAGGGAGTTGAGTACGTAGGCAACCCACACAGGGTGCGACCCCACATCAAATAAAAATACCCTTTTGCACTCATTTTCATTTCCTCTCCACGACCCTCATGCCCTTCCCACCCCTCGATCACTTCAAAAAAAAAAACCACTTAATAATCCCACAAGTCCGTGTTGAACTACGTAAGGTCTGATCTCAACAGGGAGTTGAGTACGTAGGCAACCCATCTAGGGTGCGACCCCATTCCTATCCAAAAAAACCCCTTTCCCACTCTAAGGTGTTCTTCATACCTCTCAAAACATTCAAATCCACTATGACTCCCACAAACTCTCGTCTTCTTCAACTCTTCCAAATCTCATTCTCTATAACTCATCTAAGTTCACCTACTCCTCCCCTTGGCGCTAGCTTGGCAGAAAAAGCTCGCTTCATCCACTCGTTTTCTCTCTTCCCATCCTAATCCTATCCTTGGCTTTTAAATGAATCTCTTTAATAAGGTTTTGAAAGAAGACAATCCTGACAATTGGAGACCGAGGTTTCCTCGGGCACCAATCCGAAGTCGTGGTCGTTGCCACTTCTGAGGGGTGTAACCCAGTACGAACCCGCAATGAAATCTCTGACATGACCAGATAAGTCCTATCCATAGGCAACAATTTCAGAGTCAATTAACGGTTCTTAGAACCCTCCTTCCCTTCCTTCCTAGTATCTTAGGTCAAACTAGGTGGCGACTCTAGTCAATTCCGCCTTATAGAGGCATAAGTCCGCGTGGGGCCCATTGAGAGTGGGTGTAGTGCACACTTGCACTCCCCTTTATGCTTTCTGGGAAAGACGGACGATCTAGTAGGTATTTGAGGGCTGCCATGAATAACGGGTTTCACCCTCCACAGAATGGCAGTTTCAAGGATCTAGGCTTTCAGTCAGACCATATTTAGATAGACCCCCTCATACCGAAAAATCACCCTCCACAGAATGGCGACTCTGCTGGGGACGACTGAACTCCATTCAAAATTGTCAGGACTTCCCCATTTCTTTCAAAACCTTCAAGAGATTCATTCTAAAGCTGCTAGGACTACTCTACTCCACACTTAGAGTGTGCACTGAGAGGATAGTTAGGATGAGAGTTCAGAGTTCGAGATTGGCCTTGAGTGCCACATGTTTGCTTTGATATTTACATACTTCACTTGTGTGTGTTATTGTTGTGTGTTTACTGTCTTATGTTTACTGCTCTTCATGCATGACATAATATCATGATGATGTTATTGCTTATTTATTGCTTTTGTAAATGGGACCTTCCTAGAAGGAGTCAACCCATTGTTGCATCGGGTAGCGTAAGACATGCTTCCTCTGTGTCACCCGCTTCTTTCACATGTCACGGGATCCCCAACCGGTCCACGGTTGATTCCCCATGAGTTGGGTCCTTCCTAGAAGGAGTTAACCCACGAGGTAATACGGTCCAAGACCAACGCCTTGAAGCTCATGATCCAAAAATATCCTCCATTATCCGAGTCTAAGCCAGCATATAGTGAGCCATGAGCCTTCAGTGTCCTGCTGCCTAATCCGGTGTCTAGGATTAGTTTTATGGGTAGTCACCCCTTTGTATGCCGCCTGTCTGACCACCCTTCTGCCTTACCCTGAAGATTGTATGGGCTCAGTTCTCCATTGTTCATCTGCACCACGGGGTGTCTCTAAAGCCCAATGTCACGCTACACGTCCATAGAGGATCCCGTATTTACCGTATACCCATACATGGCACAACGAACGTAGTCAGTGAATAATTTGGACTTTAGACACACCTGACCGTGCAGATGACGAGAGTCCCGTTCCCATGCAGTACTTCCCCGAGTTTCCGAAAAGTGGGGCGTTGTCGGATCATCACTGGCCGTGGCGTATGTTTCCTTATCACTTCGGGTATCCTGACCTTTCGAACTTAAGCACTCCGGACTTTCTTGATAACGTGCCTCGCAAGGGCATAGCAGAGAAAAAACCCCGAGAGATGACAGTGAAGGGACGACGGTTCCCCCGGTGAGACGGAGACATAATTGACCTGGAAAGTGATTATCCCAACATTAACACTTACAGCTCCACATCAAATATAGCCACGATTTACTTTATGTTATACATGTGTGCAAACCACTTTTTCAGACCAATCCATTTTAAAATGTTCGGAATTCTCGTTTGCATGTCCCTAAAAGCTGTTTTGCGAGCTCGTTTAATTTAAAGTTCCACGAAATATTTACTCATAAATGGGGTTTTCAAAATTTATCAATTCTCATTTTAAAAGTCTATTTCACTAAAATGCTATTTCCGAAACAATTTCCAAAAAAAAATTGATTTCGAAAAACCTACTTTCTACAAAGGAATTTCAAACAACATTCTTCACCAACATTCTTTCAAATTGTTTTGGAAAACACTTTTTCAAGTTGTTTTTCACAAACGTATTTCAAAATAAATGATTTAGTCCCCATGTTGTGACCCACTATTTTGAAGTTCATCCACCTTCAAGAGCAGCGGCCATTACCGTGGAGCGTACTAGTCATTTCGTGTTTTCACAAAAAGTGGTGGATTTTCACAATGATTTTGTGTTCAATCATTCACCTTTCCTTTCTCAAAAATATCCCTTATTCCCCACGCCGGAGCAAACGAGGCAGCATGAAGATCAACTACACGGATCGAGCCGGAAATCAGAGGCGCACCAACCCGTGGAGCTAGCCGAGCTACAGGAAGGCCAACACCAAACCGTTCAAATATAAAATCAGAGTTGTACCAACCTGAGCCAAGCGACATTAAGATTAGCAGCACGGTTCGAGTTCAAACTGTTGAAAATCAGAAGAACACCAGCTTGTTTTCCTTGAGCACAGTAATGCTTCGTTGCAAGAGTCTGAAAACGAGTAAGCAGCCGGTCAAACGCCTGAGGACAAGCGTGCAGCCATTCAAGAGCCCGAAGATGAGTGAGCAGCCGGTCAAGATCCGAAGATGAGCGAGCAGGCAATTAGAACCGTACGAGCGTGAGCAGTCAGTCAGGAGCTCGAAGACGAAGCAGAAGAATTCGGGAGAAGTTTTAAGCTCAAACTTCCCCATTTAATGACTTTTGGAATTGATGTATAGATTTTCCCCTAGCATTATTTTCTCTCTTGTCCATTTCTAAATAGATTACATGTATGTATAGGTTTACACATCCTCTTTGAATTTATTTAGATCAATGTGTATAGGGTTCCCTACTCCCTATTTTATTTGCGAATGACCGAGCGTCAAAGTTTATTGAGAAAATCCACCACTTTGAAAACACGCGTTTTCAAAATTGTTTTTCTAAAAACTTGGTTTTTTTGGCATGCACGAATAAAGAGAAGAATGAATAAGGAACGACTCCTCACAGTTATATATCATTTATCAACTTTGCTTTATGGGGCGAGAATTCACGGTATCTACAGGAGGTATCCCCTAATAAAAACAACACCAACAAGTGCAACCGAGCACAAAGCAAAAACACATGCATCGCATTCCACACAAAAAAGAAAGAGTCACTTGCACTTCCAGCCATTTCAATTCCATCAATCATTCACGAGTCATGTCCATCTCAAAAATTGTATAACCATGTGTTTCATTGTCACCACACCACACACACTTTCATCCCAATATCTCGACCGCCAGAGCCCGATCTCAGAGGGATAGAAAAGAAAACCGAGTTCGAACCTCTCCCACTCAGAATCACCATGTGCGCCAGTGACTAAAAGGAAAGAGCGTGTCATACCGTGGGACCACCATGCGGGAGTTATCACTCCCTAAAAATCCAAATTCCAAAAACCAATCACCAACCCGGCCTCACTTGAGAGTCTCTACCCTGACAGTGACCCCAGCAGCTAGACCAGCTTTAGAGTTTATAATGGAGGGATGAGCTTCATAGACCATAAACTGGAACCGACTCAAGCGAGACTAGGTGTAGCCTTACCACGCATGCATTGCATCCAAAAGGAAAAATACACAACAAAAAAAAAACATTCAGTCAAAATCCAAAGTCAACCATCTTCATTCATCACTTTCGGCATTTCACGCATCTTATACGTAGTAATTCCATATTACCACAGTAGATTGCATTGTAGATAGCCATGTTTGCATACTCTCGTATCGGAACGACATCTTTGGAAAAATCTTAAGAGAATGATTGAACGGAGTGCGTGTGAACCACTAAACTCTCGATCCATCAATGAACACAAGGGTCTAATTAAAATCAGCACCACAGACCAAGTGAGTAGTGTGCGAAGAGCGGTATTTTTCCTTGAATTCTGAATGAGGATATTGGACAATCCACCGAGCGATGAGGGCAGATAGAGCGAGTCCATAGAGATAAAACCATGAGCGACTTGTGTATTCCTTCAGCACATGGAGAGGCACAATTCATAGTGAGATCAATGTCGATAAACAGGATACGAACTGTGATTCATGCAAAGATCTGAGATGAGAATAGTAAGAAAACAATCATTGACTAATGAGAATGATGAGGCACTTAGGAATAAAAATTCCCACAAAACCAAAAAAGCTTTGACTGCCCTGTACATAATCCCTTAGTGAGCCCTGCTGAACCTTTCATGAAAAAACTCTTTCTTCCAAAAAGAAACTCCACAATATGCCACCCCACTTATACTTACTTGCCCTTGCAGTAGAGGATCTTGAAAGAGCCGGAGCCATGGTCTCTCCCCCACATCTTCATAAACACAATAAATGAAAAGTTTGAGGAAACCAGTAAGTCAATGCAACTCCAAAGTCAAAAAAAAAACCACCAAAAAATGTTCAAGAAGATCTATGAGTCAATGCAACTCCGAAGCGGAAGATGCTTGAGAAAGTTGTTGAGCCAAATGCAATTTCAACGACACAAAAATGACAAGAAGGTGAAAACCGTACACCAAAAGAGGCAAGAATGAGGAAGCCAAATCCAAAGGACCAATGATGTCTCGTAGAAACCAATAAAAGGTTATCAAAACCCGTCGAATCATTCCACCCATGGCAAAAGCGAAATTACACGTCCTCTATTGCACAAAAGCTCCACAACTCCCAAACAAATTCTCCAGTCCCATGAGACATACGTCATACCCCTCAGCCCCGTTATATCCCAACAAAGACCTCTGACTCATAAGTCGATGAGCGTTAACTGAAAGTATCGAATCTGAAACATGAATCATAAGCTTCGTACTTGTTATCTACATGTCCCGTCATACCAAAGGGACCATGAGCGAATGAGTGCGACTTACTTCACAAGGTCTTCCGAGTGCGAGTGACTCTTTGATCTAAGCACCGAATCATAAAAAGCTAACCCCGTTATAGGTGAGGAACTTGTAAGGATTGGAAAGTCCAGAACTTCAAAAAGGAATTCTAAGGAAAATACTGCCCCGACCATCGAGAGTATAATCACACCATTTAGCACACACGGCCATACTCACGAGAGATTGACCCACATCCCTCCATGAGAGGAAAGCGATTCACACATTTCAGTTCAACAGTCATTCAAGATCGGACCGAAGATGTCTTATATTCGTAAACCTCGTATTAATAGAGATAGGGTCATACCTTTTCTCCAGAAATTTCATATGCATTTTGCATCATATCCAACATTTAATACCTGCATGCATCATAAGAACTCCATCATCAACACCTGACTAGTAAGAACTCCGCCTAGTCTCGTCGAAAGTCGACTTCAGTTGCAGTTGTTGAAGTATAACTTTTGGGTGTCAACCGGAGCCATCCTGGGCCATCATCGAGCTATATCTAGCCTCTCCGGAGCCATCCCGGGCTATCACCGAGCTACATCGAACAATTCAAAGCTATCCGGAGGCATACGAAGACCATCCCGGAGCCAATCATTGCCATACTCAATCCCCATCGACACCGCTTCTAAGCCAATCTGGAGCCATGCGGGAGCCATCCTCAAAACATTGAGACCATCCTAGAGCTACACAAGAGCTATCCACTGTCATACTCGAGTCTCATGGGCATCTCCCAAAGCCAAGCTAGAAGCCATACGGGTGCCATCATCCGACATCGCAACCATCCTTAGAATTACACAGGGGTCATCCCAACAGCCCAAGAACAATATGGGAGCCACCTAAAATCCATTTCGTCACCAGGGTCTTGCCCATAGAGTATCGAACTACGTATGGTTTGATCTCAATACGGAATTGAGTACGTAGGCAGCCCTCCAGGGCGCGACCACCCCGAAGGCAAAAGTTTTCCTTACTTCCTCGCCATCACCAATGAAGCCATCCCGAGCTATCCCGGAGCCATCTCTAGGAATCTAAAGCCGTAACTGACCCTACCAAAGCCATTAAGAAAAAAAAACTGTCGATCACACCAAAGTACACAAATCATATCGACCCATCACTCGACTCGAAATGCAATCTAAATCGAAACCCACCAACCGTCCCAGAGTCGTTGCTCACAATGGGGTCGTGAATCATGTCGGAGCCATCCAACCACACTGGAGCCACCCGACCACACAGGAGCCATCCGATCATACCGGAGCCCTCGGATCATATCGAAGCCATTCAGCCATATTAAAACCACAGAGTTCCCAAAGTCACCCAATCACGAAAAACCATCCATTCAAAAACCGACCACAAGATCACAAAAACCAAAACAAAAACTCAAGAGCCATACCGGAGTCATCACAGAACTCTGGAGCCAAGAGTCCTACCAAATCCCGAAACTATAGTGCACATCGGGCGAGACTGTTAAGACAAAACCAAAACACAAGTCCCACAACTGACAAAGTCAAGGGCCACATCAACAAAAAAAAACATTCGACTATCACATCCCTCACAATAGCAACCGAAAAGCATCCAATCTCAAATCAATCCACAATCAAAGTCATCCTCAAATCAACCACACAAAGCAGCGAGTTCGTACAACTCCACAAAGTATCATAGGCTCGTCATAAGTCCTATGGCTGGATGTCAAGAGGTCTAGTTGAGGCTCGTCATAAGTCCTCGTACTTTCAATTGCATTATAGGCTCGTCATAAGTCCTATAGCTAGATGTCAAGAGGTCTAGTTGAGGCTCGTCATAAGTCCTCGTGCAACCCCATCAATCAAATTGTTAGTATCATAGGCTCGTCATAAGTCCTATGGCTAGATGTCAAGAGGTCTAGTTGAGGCTCGTCATAAGTCCTCGTACTTTCAATTGCATTATAGGCTCGTCATAAGTCCTATAGCTAGATGTCAAGAGGTCTAGTTGAGGCTCGTCATAAGTCCTCGTGCAACCCAATCAATCAAATTGTTAGTATCATAGGCTCGTCATAAGTCCTATGGCTAGATGTCAAGAGGTCTAGTTGAGGCTCGTCATAAGTCCTCGTACTTTCAATTGCATTATAGGCTCGTCATAAGTCCTATAGCTAGATGTCAAGAGGTCTAGTTGAGGCTGTCATAAGTCCTCGTGCACCCAATCACCTAATTGTTAGTATCATAGGTCGTCATAAGTCCTATGACTAGATGTCAAGAGGTCTAGTTGAGGCTCGTCATAAGTCCTCGTACTTTCAATTGCATTATAGGCTCGTCATAAGTCCTCGGCACCCTAAACAACCTTATTGTTGGTATTCTAGGCTCGTCATAAGTCCTAGGGTTAGATGTCAAGAGGTCTAAATGAGGCTCGTCATAAGTCCTCGTACTTTCAATTGCATTATAGGCTCGTCATAAGTCCTATAGCTAGATGTCAAGAGGTCTAGTTGAGGCTCGTCATAAGTCCTCGTGCACCCTAAACAACCCTATTGTTAGTATTCTAGGCTCGTCATAAGTCCTAGGGTTAGATGTCAAGAGGTCTAACTGAGGCTCGTCATAAGTCCTCGTACTTTCAATTGCATTATAGGCTCGTCATAAGTCCTATAGCTAGATGTCAAGAGGTCTAGTTGAGGCTCGTCATAAGTCCTCGTGCACCCCAAGCCAACCCTATTGTCAGTATCCTAGGCTCGTCATAAGTCCTAGGGTTAGATATCAAGAGGTCTAACTGAGGCTCGTCATAAGTCCTCGTACTTTCAATCGTATTCATACACTCACGGTCGAATCCCTATGCACCATTAAACCATTGTGAGAATTTTTGGTGCCCGTCAACCTTGATCCAATTCTGCAATGGTTTGCAAAATTGAATCAAGGGGAGCCATCTGTAGACACCAAAAATTCTCACCCCATAAACAAATTCGAAATAATAAGAGGGGTCGTCACCTTTCTTTTTCAAAACATGTTAGCGTGCGTGCCATAACGAAACCGTCATTTTATAAACTTTTTCAAAGCGTTTCATAAAAAACACGATTTTTCCAAAAATGAATTTCAAACAATAATCCGGTTTTTAAACCCATTCATTTTGTTTATTTACTTATCTTATTATTACATTCCATAATTTCATGATTCTTTGGAAGAAAACAATTCATTTTGTTAGATTAAAAACTCTTTGTCTTACCGTATACTTCATCTAGAACACTAGTGTTTTAAAAGGATTATTCAGTTCGAAGTGGAACTGTAGTATTATTTTCCTCATGTATATACAAAGTACTGAGTTAGTGCAACTGGTAAGTATAGGTGTAAGAGATACCATTGGTTTTGTTTCGAATCTCAGTGCCAACATTAGAGTATTTTACTCTTGTTTTAATAAACTCAGCCTCTTCCCATTTCACCACTTATCTCGTTACTTACAAAAAAAAAAACGCATGTGAACAAAAGCACCCATACCCTGCTTTCATCCTTATTCTCACGGGTGACAAGAAAAAAAAGGGTAGCGGCTAGGGGTGGCAATTCGGGTTAATGGGTCGGGTTGAAGCTCACCCATACCCGACCCGATTAAAATTGTATTGACCCATACCCGACCCAATAATATTCGGGTTACAAATTATCAACCCATACCAAACCATATAAAATGATTATTAAACCCATACCCGACCCGTTAACCCAACATAATTAGGCTATGCAAAATTAAAAGACTGGAATTAAATTTTTTGTATGATTGCTCAAACGGAGTTACAAATGAATGAAATCATACATTCAATATGGTAGATATTCCAGAGTTTTCATTATCCTCCGTCTTTTTTCTTTTTCCACATACATGTCGTGCTCAGTGGCACTTAACAAAAGAAGGTGATGTATACACGACTGGGCCAAATAAACTGTATTTTCTCCTTCATAATATAGAATCAAAACATAGAAAAAAATCTTCAGAGTACAGAAGAGATAGGACATGGTGGAAGCTGTGGAGGAGAGAGCAGCACACTGTCTTTTGACAATCCACATAACGAACACTCTTGTTTTTGCTTTATAAAGAAATACAACAAAGTAGTACTATCAATAAACAAATCACCTCTCATAAAAAAGATACTACATAATAATCTGTATTATACTAATAGTAGGTTAGCACTTACTTAGTAAAATATTTATATTTTATCTAATTATTTATATATTATTACTTTTATTAAATAAATAAACGGGTCGGGTTGACTAGGGTTAGGACTTTAAAACCCATACCAACCCACAAATTTAATAGGTAACCCATACCCGACCCAATAATTAAATGGGTCAATAATCGTGACCCAAACCGCTATTTTCGGGTGGGTATGGGTCGGGTTATCGGGTTGGGTAAAAATTGCCACCCCTAGTAGCGGCCATATTTTTCTGTCGAGAGCATCTTCCTCTCCGATGCATGTATTGAGATAAAAAAATGATAACTCCACTCCCTTCATTTTTTATTCTCTCGAACACCATCCACAACAGAGCTGAACTTCACCACCGCCCCTCTCGATCTTTCATCGCCTTCCTTTTTTTCTTCTTCAAAAAGGCCTGGCGATCGACATAGAGGCTCGGCTCTTCTCTCCCTGACCAACATGAAACTGGCGAACTCAAGTACACATGCTCTGGCCATCTTCATTCTCTTCTCATCACCGAACGAGAAACATACTAGCTCTTCCTTTCGTTCTCTTCACCGGCATACGAGGAACACAATCGATGCGACTCTCTTCTCCTCACTCACGGTAACTTGCAACTCGACTGGCAACCTTCTCCTCCCTGGAGCCTGAGCACGAGAAGCATCCGAGCTTTGGGCTTTCCACTCTCTTCAACCGATGAACAAGGAGTGCGCAAGCTCCAGGTCTCTTCGTTCTCTTCAATCCAACTGGCAAGCGAGGAGCGCAGAAGCTCTACGCCTCTTTCATTCTTCTCAAATGGCGAACAAGGCGAACAAAAAGCGAACAATGCCCTGCGCCTCGGTTCGTTGAAATCAATTCCCACCCACTGTCTTCCTCAAACCCCACTGTAACATCGATCCCCACATGTATCCTCTCCGTCAAGATGCTCTTATCTCCCAATAGATCCACATTTTGCTGTCTTACCCTCCTTTACCACCTCCGATATTCAAGACCTAAACCCAGGAAGTACTCCCGTATTTTCCAAAGTGTTTACCCCTCAAGCTCACAAATCGGTTCGTCGGAAAACTCAATCGTGGGCCTACGTGGTCTCGCATCCTTGTGCATTTACAAGATAAGTGGTTAATTTCTTTTTCTCTTTCAAAACTGGTTTCGAAATCTCTTCTCCCCTTGTCTTTCTCGTTGTTGTATTTTGTAAGGATTTTAGCGTTAAAAAATCAGGTTCTCAAGTAGCATCTCGAATCAGAGTGGTACTTAGTTCGTCTAAGTGATTTCTGTACATTATTGCTCGTTTTCCGCTGATTCATGGTGTTGTTGCTTTTTGTTCTTACTGAGCACCGAACATGAGCTTGATTTTGGGGTCGTGGCAAGCCTCTCAACTCTGATTCGCTATACTTCGTTGGGTTGATCTGATGAATGTTGTTGTGATCCCTGTGATAAGTCATTACTAGCCTACTGAGAGGATATGCGACTCACTTTGCTCGTTGTCTCCTTTCAGCTCGACCTCCTCATTTTCGTCGTGAATCTGATTCGAAATGAACGTTTTCATTTCTGTCAAGAGCTGACGATTTTCACCTTTGAACACGCCTAAACAGGATTTCCGTTTGTTGATCATTGCTTCATTACGTTTTGATCTCTCAATTACTGTCACAGGAACAACTTTGCCCTCTGCATTTTCAGTTTGAGACCAACTTACTCAGGTCTTCTAAGCGTGGATTAGTACCATTAATCATTCAAACCTTCTGTTTCAATTTGTCCATTCTTATTACATCTGAGTACTAACCGCTGTATAACGTTTTGTTTGCTGCTATTGTCTAGCCTCTTTTGCAGGAAAGTCATACCTGTCTTCATATTGGTATTTACACTTCATCTAAATAACCTCAATCGTTTTTTAGCAGACATGTATAAATGCTTTATTCCGATCTATTGATGCTGTTCTCAGGGCATTGCACGAACAGAATTGTTGATTGAATGTTCATGTTTTTATTGTTGTCTCTCGGGTGTGGCTGTCTAATTTAGTCGAAAGCATTTTTTTTACGTTTGCTTTGCTTAAAAAATACATATATATATATATATATATATATATATATATATATACAGATGAGAGGATATTATGTTTCGTTTTCATGGCCAAAATCGATTAGCAGCTTGGAATATAGGTCACCAATCAAGTATTTGAAATCTGAAGCTGATAAAACTTGACCTCCAGGCCTAAACGCGTCTGTTATTCGGCCATTAAAAAAAAAAGGGAGACGAGAGAAAAATGAAGTAGTGTTTAATTTCATGATATGTTTGCTTAGTTGCTCATCTTTAGTTTTGAATTCAATGTTGTATTATGTGCTTATTGAATAGCTTGGTAATTGTTAGGCCCAGCCCAATATAGAGGCCCATGGATATAGTAAGCCCATTAGAAAGCCCATTAGGTGCCCTTTTTGGTGGACTCTTGAGGCCCACTTTAGAAAAGCTCTAGGTTAGGGTATCCTCAATGCATACGGGTCCTAGACACGGTCCATGTGAGGAATACCTGTTTTCCATAAAATTTTCCAAATCATCCTCTAATTTTGGAATAAAATGTACAATCAAAAAATCCCATCCATTCGTAAATCGCCTCTCTTAGAAATCTGATTTTCAGGGCCCAATCTCCGAATTGGGGCCCAATTCCACCAAGCCTGGCCCCTTTCAAAACTCGGCCCAATACTCAACCTGGCCCAATACCCAGCTTGACCCAAATCAAATGAGGCCCATCTTTGACTCTTTCATGCCCATCCAAATAAAAAGCCCAAGAATAAGGCCCAAATCAGGCCCAAAAATCAAAAGCACAATTCCAAGATGAATAAGGCCCAATTCAGACCCAAATTGAAATCAAAGCCTAAGACCCAATTTCAAACAAGGCCCAATTTCGGCCCGACTTCAAGCAAGGCCTATTTCTTTGGCCCATCTCCAAACTCGGCCCACTAAACCCACTCAGCCCACTAAACCCACTTAGCCCAATCAAGGCCCAATTTGGCCCACACACCCAATCAAGGCCCAAACCCGAAACCCAATCAAGGCCCAAACCCGAAGCCCAATAATAAACCCAATATCCAGTCAAAGCCTATAAAAGTCAAACCGATTTGACCAAAAGTCGAACCTTGACCAACAATGTTGACCTTGACCTAGCTTTGACCTTGACCAAAAACGTTGACTTTGACCAAAGGCGTTGACCTTGACCAAAAAAAATAAAATGTTGACCTTGACCCAACTTTGATCTGGTCCGTCTTCTAATCTCGGCCCAAATTCAAGTCCAATTCAAATCAACCCAGTTCATTTAGCCCAATTCAATTCGAACCCATTCCATTCAGTTCAAATCTAGAAGTCAATTCATCCAACTCACACTCAACTTGTAAATCTCATTCAAACTCCAAAAATCCAAAAACATTCTTCATTATTCAGCTTTAATTCAAAATCCTGAAAATCACTTTTTCTTAAATTTCAAACAATCATTTTATTCAAACTCCATCAAGTTTTCAAAAGAAACCATTTTGTGGAATTTTAAAGGAAAAACTCTTCTCACATCACAGAAAACTCTTCTCCAAATGCAGAAAGTTCTTCTCACATATACAGAAAGTTTTCTCCTAAAAATATTTCTCAAAATCAGTGTTTCTTCATCGAGAATTCCGAACAACTTCAAAGATTTTCCAACTCAGTTTTTAACTCAAGCAAACCGTTTTCAGGGAGCAAGAATGTCTAACACCTTCAAAGAACGTTTTCTCCCTAGTTAGACATCACTTGTCTCTCTTCTAAATAAAAATCCGAGGCGGGGCACTAGGGTCATAACCTCCCCTGTCGCAGTCTGGATCTCTTTAGGCGGGGCATTAGGGTGACAAACCTCCCCTAATTGCAGCCTAGATTTCTACAAGGGGGCGCTAGGGAAGTAACGGCCTTCCTAGTTGCAGCCGGGATTTTAGAATCGTCTAGCTCCCTTCCACTCGATTTCAATGTTTTGATTTTTAATGTTTTAAAACCCGGGAGTTAGAGACGTATTAGGGTTCGACCGAGAACATCTCCTTTATGGTGTTTCTCTCTGAACCCTATTTTTCGACATAAATTTATTGCCCCATCTTTCGAGTCTCGGCACTTACCATTAATTAAGTGTCGTGTTCGAGGGGTACATAGGGTAATCCCTCGGGATTATCCGCCCTTTTACAATAAAATGATTTTCCTCAATCGCTTTCGGAATCTCAAATCCAAAAAAAAAAAACCCAGGTCCTTACCCAAACTTCAATTGCCTCACACACTCAAATCATCTTCAAAACTCCAAATCACTTCATACCCAAATCATCATTCAAACTCCAACTTGCATTAAACTCAAATCCCCTTACAAATTCCAACTTCATTTAAACTTCCAAAGTCTTACAGACCCGAGCGTCTCATAGACTCGAACATCTCACGAACTCGAATGTCTCACAGACCGAGCGTCTCACAGACTCAATCATTTTGAGATTTCAATGTCTCACAGACTCTAACCTCCCAAACCCGAAACTTCTTAAAACTTCGAATCCTTCTAAATCTCAAACACTACAAATATCCTCAAGCTCCACAAACATCTAAACTTCCAAAACCCAAACACACTGAACTACGTAAGGTCTGATCTCAACAGGGAGTTGAGACGTAGGCAACCCACACAGGGTGCGACCCCACATCAAATAAAAACCCTTTTGCACTCAGTCATTTCATCTCCAAGCAACCTCATGCACTTCCAACCCTCGATCACTTCAAAAAAAAAAACTTAATAATCCCAAAAGTCCGTGAACTACGTAAGGTCTGATCTCAACAGGGAGTTGAGTACGTAGGCAACCCATCTAGGGTGCGACCCCATTCCTATCCAAAAAAACCCCTTTCCCACTCTAAGGTGTTCTTCATACCTCTCAAAACATTCAAATCCACTATGACTCCCACAAACTCTCGTCTTCTTCAACTCTTCCCAAATCTTCATTCTATACTCATCTAAGTTCACCTACTCCTCCCCTTGGCGCTAGCTTGGCAGAAAAAGCTCGCTTCATCCACTCGTTTTCTCTCTTCCCATCCTAATCCTATCCTTGGCTTTTAAATGAATCTCTTTAATAAGGTTTTGAAAGAAGACAATCCTGACAATTGGAGACCGAGGTTTCCTCGGGCACCAATCCGAAGTCGTGGTCGTTGCCACTTCTGAGGGGTGTAACCCAGTACGAACCCGCAATGAAATCTCTGACATGACCAGATAAGTCCTATCCATAGGCAACAATTTCAGAGTCAATTAACGGTTCTTAGAACCCTCCTTCCCTTCCTTCCTAGTATCTTAGGTCAAACTAGGTGGCGACTCTAGTCAATTCCGCCTTATAGAGGCATAAGTCCGCGTGGGGCCCATTGAGAGTGGGTGTAGTGCACACTTGCACTCCCCTTTATGCTTTCTGGGAAAGACGGACGATCTAGTAGGTATTTGAGGGCTGCCATGAATAACGGGTTTTCACCCTCCACAGAATGGCAGTTTCAAGGATCTAGGCTTTCAGTCAGACCATATTTAGATAGACCCCCCTCATACCGAAAAATCACCCTCCACAAGGTAGGTTGAAATTTAGTACTTTGGTTAGTGTGGCACTTGCAGTGGCAAGTGCGTCATGCACCCTGCGCCACCGGTACGGTGTGTTAGTGCAGTGCTATTCCCTAGTCGGGTTCCTGTTCAAGTCAAAAGTTCTTATTCAAATTTATATAGTCTCACTCCCGCACCCGTTCCCACAAGCTTGTTATGGTAATAAAGTCTTACTCCTCACGAGGCGTTGCATGGTAGCAATTTGACGAGTTCTTGTTCCTACAGTTCTCAAGATTTCTCCTCATGCACGTCGGGCCATCTTGAACCTTCAGTGTTGCATGGTTTAGAGTTACTCGCTTTGGTGAGACTTCAAAAAGGTAATTCCTTCCATCTATTACATATCTTTAAACTAATCATTACTCGTCATTTCCACTTCCTTTTCCCCCAAGCGCACTGACCAGTGTTTTCTTGGATATAGGACAGGGTTGCTTTGCTCATAGCAAGTTAGCCCCATTAGTCCTACAGGAAATTTTTCTCCTCAAACTCGGTCCATTATTTATCACATCCTCGTATGGTAGACATTATGTCATTACCAGGACCCCCGTCCTAAGCATTACATCAAAACACAAAGTCTTATTTTCTACATTTAACATAATCTTCTTCGCATCCACATCGGGTCTTTCCGATCAGGAGAGTTATCTCCGTGGTGTTTCTCATTTCATTGCCTCACTAGATAGTACTCGGGATACGGGCTGCGGCGGGTGGGGTACCATTGCAAATTTTCCGGGATGCTCTCCCATCAAGTGCGAGTGGTTCATACCATCTTCGCGTTACTTGGGGTTGCTGGACCTTCACCACCTTCCGCTGCTCCGTGTTCTTCCTTAGTACTGTTACCCTGACCTCTCTCTGACATAAGTCAAAAGGACGGGTTAGACCTTTACTTGGTCTAATACCGTAGTTTCGGTCATTTATTATTGAAGTGCCTCCACGGTTATGGTATGCAAGTTTTAAGCATTGCATCAACCCCGCAAGGTCACGTATCCTCACAACATTTCCCGTATTCCCAAAACCTATGCTCACTGTATAAATCCTACTATCTCTTGTCATCAGAGCGGTACTCCGCTCTGATACCACTTTTGTAACACCCCTACTCTATTCGGCTCCTAATCATCTTACTTAACAATATAATCGCAGCGGTAATCTCAACAATTGACTACTGGTCACCGTTCTTGCTCGCCCATACGAGTAATAACGTGCTTCCTGATAAGCTCTTAAATACGAAACATTTTCTCGCAGTGACAACAAGAGATAGATCTAAACTCCCAAAACCAATATAAAATACATTCACAGTGAGCTTTCTACGTATCCAAAACCTATACATGTTTCTAGGTTCGTATTAAAATGCAACAGTGCATGTTTAAATAACTGTAATCAAACTACCCAGCGCGTCACTTCTTTGCCGACACCGGAAGTTGCATACCTGCAAAAATGGTAGTTTGTGGTATGGAATCAGCCCCTGCTGAGTATGTTATTACCTGACTGTCATGCACCCTCGGACCATTCAGTTATTTGGTCGAGAGTATGCAATTCGTTTCCATACAAATAGTTCAATGTTGAAACTGTAAAGCAACAATATATATTACAGTAATCTCAAATAACAAACAAGCCCCCGACTTCACACATCGCATCGTAATAAACCACTGAAAGCGTTTACAGCGCTTATATGAGTACAGAGACTCCACTCCAACAAACACTTAATAATTCATAATTGAGTTCAGCGACTCACTCGACCAGACACCCAACCACAATCCACACATGAGTACGGTGACTCGACACAACCAGTTCACAACACACAATATGAGCACGATGGCTTGTTCAAACAAATCCACCAACATACCACACAAACCACAAAGCACAACCAATGAACAACAAGGCGAGGAGGTAACGAGAATTATAAACGAGTATGAACTCTCGTCTTTGGCATGCAAGCCCAAATAATGTTCGCCTAATGTACGAGTTAATATAGTCGTTCGTAATTGTTCAATCATGTCTGATGACAACGTCTCGTTAGAACGACGTGTCTCTAAGTTACCCATCTCTTTGGCGGGTCACCCACGACAGTAGCCACTCCAGCGGTAGAGTCTCCGTCCTACGAACAATCTGTAGTTCGTTGGAAATTTATCCTGATACTTACGGTTACCACACGGTATCCTAGTATCGTTAATGGATCACATTTCACAGCAAGAGCCACATCCTCTTGATAACTTATCTATACCATCGCATCGCGTTATTATTTTTCCTAACACAACAGACTAAGGTCGTTAGTCCAATCCTGAGTATGTCGACTTAGGATCCAGTGTTAGATACGAGAGCGGCGTTAAAGAGGCCAATGCTCCGTATATAAGTCTCATATAATATATGTATCTTATTGTCTTAATGCTACAACGTTTTTCTTACGTTCCTTATATTACACATATAAGATAGCATCATTGCCGCTAGTCCGTTTTATAATATGTTCATATATACGAACAGTACTGTTATCGTGCAACAGTAATAATTATAAGCAGCATTAATATAGAACTCAGGCATATTAATTCACACAAGCAGACATTCAATCTTAACACAGATTTTCACACAATGTCTGAACTGAGGAAATCCTCAGAGACAATCAAGCCACATAAATAACATACCGTTCACCCTGAGAGTATTACGGTGGAGTATGAATCAGCAAGATCCTATGCTCCGTGCGTCGTCTCTAACAGTCTATACAATACATAATGCTACTGATTAGCATACTATATAACAACACAAAATTCTACGGTACCCCGTACCGTCACTAATACCTCCCGGTTAACCCCCGTTATTAACTGTCAATGTTTGTCGGGTTTTAGGTTTAACTCGAGATTGGAAAAGTGTTATATTACAAGCGTAGTATTGTCTCGTATATTAATATACTTTATAGTTGAGCTTTTGTTATCGCATGTAACCTAATGTATGTTTGTACATCATATAGCTTGTTTCTATATTGTATGTATGATTCTTGTCATACACCATACATTTCACCTTAGTATTTATTTTTCTAAGGTTTGTTTCTCTCTTTTTTTTTTCCTTTTTCCCAAATTCAATGTGGTAAACAATACTTTGCATTATCAATCCTTATTATCACATGTACAGTCCTAACATTCCATATCCAATGTTTGTAATTCTTTTCCTTTTATCATATGTCATTTTAATTATGAAAATATATGGTCATTAAACCATATTATATTTTCCACCACAACACATATTTATTTATGTGTATGTATTTATGGAACTATTTCTTATATGGCAATTCTTATAATATATTCATCCTTTTTAATGAATACCTCTTATATTACAAATGTTATAATTCTTATAACATTAAAACCATATTATAAAGTTCATTCAAAAATATTAATATTTCCGAACAGCACCTATGTTCCTTAATTATTTACAAAATCCTCCACATAATTTATACCATGTTATATTATAGTTATATAACATATAATTTGACAACTATGTCATTAAAACAATTATAACTATAGTTATATATTGTTAATAAATACCAAACAGCCCTTAAAACTCTCGGTATTAATTAATTCCCACCAACACTTCCATAATTTACAACTCAACCCCAAATTATATTTCCTTGTTACACTTATAGTATATACCTTATATTATAATCCTTATTCCTTAATATACTTATAACCCATGGTTACATTTTCTCAAAATAACCGAACAGACCCCATGGTCTATTTAAATTATTTTTCCACCACTTAACTTTCTATATTCACCAATTTCTCCTCTTTATAACATATAGTTTTCTAATTCCATTAAAATCATATATTATACATATGTCCTTATAAAGCCTTGTATATAATTCCAAAAATCACCAAACTATACCAAAAGGTTATAAACATTATTCCTAACCTTATACTTTCTCTAAATCTCGATTTTACCACATATGTTACCCATTTGTAACAATATTATGAAATACCTTATATTATACTTATTTAATTCATATTAACTCCAATTTAACCAAATCAATTCCTAAAAATTCCTAATAACATAAGGTTTGTACTAAACTCCTTTTAGTACCCCCAAGTTTTCGGAAATCACAATGCCACCCCAAGTCTTATAAATCTTTTACAATTTAATAAGTATCTTATTATAAGGTAGTATTTTAATTTCTAAAATTCTCCAAAGTTGGTCAAAGTCTCCTATATAGTCAACTTTGACTTCTAATACCAATTGGGACTCAAACTTTCGGTAATTACCAACAATACCCCATACTTTTCTATTTTTACAATTTGACCCAAACTTTATAAAATGTTATAATTTTTATTAAATTCATTTAAAAACCCTAAACTCCTCTAAATTAAGCCCACGGCTTTATATTTTCCAGTAATTACGATTTGGCCCCAACTTAATTATATAAGCATAAATAAAACTATATAAGCTTATAAAATTAAATTAAAATGGCCTAATGACATGGCCTTATTACAACCTTGAACTTGCAAAATAAATTACACAATAAATGTCTCAAAATATAGCATATATATTCGGCCTCACCTTAGTTTAATTATTTTTCCACATAATGCCATAATTTGACCATTATGTTAATTAAACCTCTTAAATGACTAGCTTAATTTATCTTAGCCATTTTTTCCATTTTTAGGTCAATATGACCTATATATGTAACTTCACTCTCGGCCATATATATATATATATGCTTAAAAATTTATAAAAATCATAAGTTTAAGGTGTTTATACCTTGATTTATCCTTGTATATGCCTTGTTGGCCACGGTGTATGGAGATCTATTTTCCACAGCTTAGTTTACATGTTTTCAAACAGCAATTAAGGCATGATTAGTCTCCAAGCAAGATCTAACCATAAGAAGTGTTTAATGTCAATTTTCAAGGTAAAATTTACCTTAGAACACCAAGGTATACAAGGTTAATCTCGGCCTGTATTTACAGTAGGCAAAGAGTGTTAAAAGAGCTACTAAAACCAAGCTTTAAACTGGTATAACTCAGATTAGAAGATAGCTAATCTTTACCTTGTTTAAAATGCCTAAAATGGTGTTTTTGGCTTGGATCTGGTTATACTTCGAAGCTCTTGATGTACCAACTGGATAAGTATGTTAAGATGAAGATTATAAGCTTAGAAACAAAGTTTCACAGCCGAATTTGAAGGGAATCAAAAGATATGTGCTTAGAGCACATTTTTATACCTTAAGAACAAGATTAGCTTTCTCCACCTTCTTCCCTTGTTAATGCCGAGATACACCCTCCATTTAACCTCCATAACAACCTAAGAACATTGATGGAAGTGGTTGATGCTTTGCTCCATTGAAAGAGGAAGAAATTATGAAGAAAATGAACATTTAAGAGCTTAATAAGCTTACCAATGGTGATTGCTGTTCTCCTCTGAGTTTGGCTGTGTAACCACGAAAATGTAGAAGCAAAGAGAGGTGAGGGGCTGCTGGAATCGGCTGAGAAGCAAGGTGAGTGAAGAAGAATGATTGGAAAGGCTTAATTGAATTGGAAAAGTAATAAAAGTAACTTTTACTATTGCAAATTTGGTATTAGGTAGCTAATTTGTCTAACAATGATTATGCTGACTCCTCTCCTCCTTGCCTGTCGAAATCCTTGGTCAATTGGGTCAATTAATTGACCATTGACCATACTTGGTCAATATTGACTCGAACGGGCCCCACTTTAGGGTTTTATTAATATTTTAATATTAATATGTAAAAATTCGTAAATTTCTGGAATTAAATTCCTAATATGATACAATATGATAAAATATCATATTTAAGGATAATTATAATTTTTAAGCCCATTAAAAATCAATTTAAAAGGCAATCTCACAAAAACGTGCTTTAAGGTGTTTTAGTGCACATTTTTGTCACAGGGTGTTCCTGAGCTTAGTTCTCCTTGAGAACGGTTTTTGTTGGTTCCTTACTTCATTATAATACTTAGGAATCCACTTTGGATCCTATTTGAGGTCACACAATCTTTATGGTGTCTTAAGGCACATTTTCGGCTTTACCGATCTTAAGGCGTGTTTTGCCTTGTTGAGATCTTTTAGATTGTTCCCCAATAATAATTAGATGTTTATTAATCATTTTAGATCATTAATAGATCATTTAATTATATTTTAAAGGTTAGGGGTATTTCAACTTTATTTAGGCTTCCGACCTCAACCGTCTTAGCATCGGCTAATCGTCTACCAGAGGTAAGATTTATATATATACATATAATATTTGACAAACTACCAAACATAGTTATCCGCCCAAGATATACCTAATAGAGGTATATCTTCGGCAGTCCCTGTCGGGACTGTCCACGATTGTTAAATCACACCTAGGGTGTGAATGTGCTTTTAATATGTACTTTATTGATTATTTCAGCAGTATCTCTTTATTGTTCTTCGAATGCATATATTATTGATTAATATCATAATATCGTGCATTTGAAGAACTGTAGGGAGATGCTGCCGAAATTTTCAATAAATTACATATTAAAAACACGTTCACCGGTGGGATTTAATACTCATGGATGGATTTAGGTTGATAAGATACAAAAGTGTAAAGACTCTGCCACGGGTGACGGTATGAAATGGCTGCCTTCATATAAATAGCTAGAAGGAGATGGAACGTTCGTGGATTTACAGCGGAAATTTGGACGACAAGTTTTTAGAAGGAGTTGATAAGTTATGCACGGTGTTGGCGAACAATCTGAAACCTACAGACAAGGGATACATATTTTGTCCGTGTATCGACTGCCAAAACAATCTGAGATATCGCGGCGTTGAAACAATTAAGGAACATCTGATCCGCCGCGGTTTTACAAAAGATTTCCAAGACATAATCCGATGGCATGGTCAGAGTGCGTTCGATGTTATTAAGCCTGACGAAGGGGATAATGGTCAGGCAAACACAGAAACAGAACTTGGAGATGATACAGTTGCTGGTGATCCAGAAGACGTTACAGCGAACGTTGTGCCAGATTTCTGGGATGATGACATTGAGACTATGCTTGAAGATGTGGAACGACATTACTCTAACACGCCAGACAAGCATGAAAATTTGTTGGATTCATCCAAAACACCGTTGTACCCCGGGTGTGACCCTACAAAGTTAAGCAAGTTGAGTGTCGTCCTCAAGCTATTCAACTTGAAAGCGAAACATGGCTGGAGCGACGTAAGTTTCACTGACCTCCTGGAACTATTGAAATACGTTCTTCCGGTGGACAACGTTTTACCAACGACTACGTACTCAGCCAAAAAAATGATGTGCCCAATGGGTATGGGGTACCAGAAAATTCATGCTTGTCCAAATGGTTGCATGCTGTTTTGGAAATCGGATGAATTTGCTGAAAGCTGTTCAGCATGTGGAGCGTCACGGTATAAGAAACAACAAACTCACATCAGCGGTAGTAAGAAAGGTTCACCAGCTAAGGTATTGTGGTACCTGCCCATCATTCCAAGGTTCAGACGTTTGTTCTCCATTGAGAAAGACGCAGAGAATCTTCGGTGGCATTCAGTTCACAGGAAAAAGGATGGCAGATTGAGACATCCCGCTGATGCACCACAGTGGAGAAACATAGACGTAAAATTTCCTGAGTTTGGTAACGAACCGAGAAACCTAAGGCTAGGCTTGTGCACGGATGGGATGAACCCTTACGGTACTTTGAGTAGCATACACAGTACCTGGCCTGTGCTTTTGGTTATTTACAATCTACCGCCGTGGTTATGCATGAAACCAAGACACATCTTGTTGTCTTTGTTAATATCTGGTCCAAAGCAACCGGGCAACAAAATTGACGTATTCCTACAACCTTTGATAGAGGATCTACAACTCTTGTGGAATGAAGGGGCTACGGTTTACGACTCATTCAGTAAAGAGGACTTCAATTTGCGTGCTATGTTGTACTGCACAATCAATGATTTCCCCGCCTATGGTAATCTTTCAGGCTATTCAATCAAGGGGGCGTTGGCGTGTCCGATTTGTGGTGAAAACACTTGTAGCATTCGCTTGAAACATAGTGGGAAAACCGTGTATATGGGCCACCGAAAAATGCTTCCAAAAGGACATAAGTATCGAAAGATGGCGAAAGAGTTCGATGGGAAAACTGATCACAGCATGGCGCGCCAGCCTTTGACAGGTACAGAGATTTACAAAAAGTTGGATAATATTGTGAACAACTTCGGGCCGCCAACCAAAAGTGGTGAAAAAAGTGTCTGGAAAAAGAAATCAATATTTTGGGAACTACAGTACTGGCAGCATCTGGAGGTTAGACATTGTATCGATGGGATGCATGTCGAGAAGAACGTGGGTGAAAGTTTCACTAGCACCCTTTTGAACATAAAAGGAAAGACAAAGGATCATTTGAAAGGAAGAAAAGATTTAATTGAGTTGGGCATACGCACAGAGCTTGGCCCGCAAGAACGTGGAAAACGCACATTCTTGCCTCCTGCCTGTCACACTCTGTCTAAAGAAGAGAAACATAGTCTATGCAGTACCCTTTACAACATCAAGGTGCCATCAGGTTACTCCTCAAACATAAGAAACCTAGTGTCCATGACAGATTTCAAATTAGTAGGAATGAAATCTCACGATTATCATGTCCTACTTCAAGAATTTTTGCCAATTGCACTACGTGGGATCTTGCCGGATGCTGTCAGACACACAATCACAAACGTCAGTGTCTTCCTCAAATCCATTTCGTCTAAGGTTCTTGATGTGGACACTCTGTCTAAATTACAAAAGGATCTTATTGTGACAATGTGCCAGCTGGAGATGTATTTTCCTCCATCGTTCTTCGACATAATGATACATCTCCTCGTGCATCTTGTAAGAGAGATTCTGATGTGTGGTCCTTTGTACCTTCGCTACATGTATCCGTTCGAAAGGTACATGGGTTGTCCTGAAGAAGAAAATGAGAACCTCGTCACCCAGAGGTATTATTATAGAGGGCACTTCACAGAGGAAGTTGTAGACTTCTGCACCAATTACCTAGAAGGTGTCGATACCATTGGACTTCCACGTTCTAGACACGAGGGCAGATTGAAGGGTGTTGGCACGGTTGGAAGGAAACTGAAAAGAATTGACATAGACACTCTTAACAAAGCTCATTTAGTTGTGCTAAGTCATCTTGAAGATGTTGAACCATACTTTGATGAACACTTGTGTGTTTTAAGAGCACAATATCCAAACATGAGTGACGTCAGACTACAAAATGAGCAGAATAGGACATTTGTCCGATGGTTCAAAGAGAGAGTGTTGTCCGATCAGTCCACGAATGTGCCTGAACTGATTAAAGTAGTTGCATTTGGACCAAATCTGGATGTAATTTCTTATGAGGGGTACGATGTCAACGGATTCACCTTTTTCACAGAACGTCAGGATCAGAAGTCAACGAATCAAAACAGTGGTGTAGAGCTTGAAGCTTATCAAAACTTATATGACGTCGGTGTCGTGGGTCATAGTCCTGTCTCAGTACAACAATCATATTTCGGTGTTATACAAGACATCTGGGTATTGGACTACAACAGCTACGAAATGTGTGTTTTCCGCTGTAACTGGGTTAACAACATTCATGGCTACCGTGAGGAGGAGCATGGTATGAAACTGGTTGATCTGTCTAGAGCTACTCCCACGGTTGAGCCATTCGTTGTTGGGACGAAGGTTAAGCAGATATTTTATGTAACTGATCCCTGTAATCCTAGATGGTCTGTTGTGCTTAAAGGGAGAAGAGGAATAGTTGGTGTGGATGGTGTGGTTGATGAGGATGAGTATGATGCAGAAGATGAACCTCCAACTGTTCCTATTTCATTGGAAGAGGCTGAGGTCACAGGTCATCGTGAGTATATACGATCAGACCATAACGAGGGAATGTGGGTTGAGAGATAATGGTGTATGTAAGTTATTACTATAAAAATTTATATGAAATTACCACTCTTTTATTTATTGCTTGTTTATGACCATTATGAAATGCTTAATTTAATTCAAATTGTATTTCAATCCTTGCAGGCATGGCTGATCAGGACATGGCTGATGCAGAGTTCGATTTATTTTGTCGTGAGGAGAGGAAAATGAGCAGCGAATGGTACCGGTCCCATCTACATCTGCCGCTGCTGCTGTTGCCCCATCCACATCTGCCGCTGCTACTGTTGGCCCTTCCATGAGTGCACCTTCTACGAGTGCTACTCAGAGACCCAGAGGTAGAGGTCCGACCCGTGGGTTGAAACTGCAGAAAGAGGATCAGATTAGTCTTCTGTGGGACCAGTATGGGAGGTATGGTGGGGGCAGCAGGTCAGAGTTCGGTAGTATGCTAGGGACTCTGGCCAGATCACATTGCTGCATCAACCACACATGGAAACAAGTCCCGCAAGAAGTAAAGGAGACCATCTGGAAGAAGGTGCAAGAACGGTACAAGATCCCAGAAGAAGTGAAGAAGACCGTTCTTTCTTTGGTGTCCGGCAAAGCTAAATCATTCCGCCACTATTGGTTGAGCATTGGATCAACAGGGTGCCCCCACGTGAGCCTCCGCCGTATGTTGTGTACAACGGCATGATCACTGAAGAGGAGTGGAAGGAGTTCGTTGAGCGGCACGCCACCCCCGAGTTCAGGGTATGTTTGTGTGTACTCTTTTCTTAATTAATGCTCATAATGCTTTATCCCTGATTTTCTAATTAATTTCCTGTTGTACTTTCTTAACAGCAAGTACAAGAACAAGCACGGCAAAACCGTGAAGCTAATCTCTACCCCCACACCATGGGACGAAGGGGATATGTGGGCAGCCTCGAGGGATGGAAAGAAGCTGGTTTGCTGACACGGAGGAACGAGGATGGAAGTGAATGCCCGATCGAGGATGTCTCTGAGGCGAGGAGGGTGCAGATGTACATACTGGGACGCCAGAAAACGACCAGCGAAGGTCAGAGGATATTTCCTAATGCTGCGATGGAACAACTGGCTAACCAAATTGTAAGTATTTGAAAGTAGCTGTTAAATAATTTACTTATATACTCAAGTGTTTGTTGATCTTAAATTTAGTGTTAACTTCTTTGAAAATTGGACAGTACGAAGCGGCACAGAGAGGAGAAGACTTACACGCTCCTCCTTCTCAAGACGACGCGCTCAATCAAATGCTTGGGAAGAAGGATCACCCGGGGCGTGTTAGAGGATTTGGGGGAGAAGTACGTCAGAAGAACGTATTCCCGCCATCTGCTAGGAAGGGTCAGATGAGTGCTGCTGAAGTCGAGGCGATGGTAGAGCGTAAGTTCGCTGCTGAGCGCCAAGCTAATGACGAGAAACAGGCTGCTGAGCGCCGGGCTATCGAGGAGAGGCTGCAGGAAGCGTTGAATGCGATTGCACATGCGACTACTCAGCAGCAGCAGCTAGATCCTCCTCGACTATCTTCCTCGTCTAGTTGTGCTCCGGCCGCTGACCCGTACCCGTTTGCCAACATCCAGGTTAACTTTGTTTAACTATTTTTCTCCTAAAATAAAGTTATTTAAATAGTATTAGATTGGACTCACTTATTTATTTCACGTATTATCTCTGTTTATTAAAGGAGCAAAAAAAATGTCGTCTCCAAATACCATTAGACGGGCACCCTGTAGATGCGGCCTACGGGACGGTGTTGCCATCAGGTCCACTCACGCTCATCAGTTTCGTACGTCTACCCCCATTCTACGCGCGTGTGACCTTGGACCTGATAGTTGATGGATTTGAGCATGCATACCTTCCGATGGCGTTTGACAACAAATGCACGCTGATCGAAGCGAAGGGAGACATATTGCCCTGGCCAGCATGTTATATTGTTGTCACCGATGAGGTAAGACTGTTTGACAACCATTTAGTATCTAATAAAATGCATTATTTAGCATTAAGTGTCTAATCTAATCTATTATAGATCCCTGAGCTTCCTCGCCGCGTAACCCGGCCCAGACTAGAAGAGACCAGCGCGCCGGCGAATCCTGAGATCCCTGAGCTTCCTCGCCGCGTATCCCGGCCCAGAGAAGAAGAGATCTGCGCGCCGGCGAATCCTGTCAGAAGTACAAGGGTATGTTCTAGATAATTGTTTAATGTTACTATAATAATCAATTAGTAATTATCTTTACATTGATGCTTTACTGTTTGTGTGTGAAGGGTAAGAATCCAGTGAGTCGGGGTGCGAAAGGTAAGAATCCAGCGCCCGTCCGGGGTCGCACCAGGACTTCTGAGGCGCCTAAAAATAAGCTCACACTGCCACAAAAACTTGTTAATGTTTTGGGGCCAAGCAGATGAATCTCTACGACAAGATCATGTTGAAGTCATCTCAAACTAACAACTTCATGATGACGCTTCCAAAGTCGATGTTTCACTACGAAGAAGATATGATGACGGCAATCAACTTTGAGGACATCAGAGAGATGATGTGTGGAGATTATCTGAACATTAACATTATTCAAGCTTATCTAAAGTAAGTGTTCTTTCCTCATACTGTAAAAACATATAGAATAAGTATCTATGAAGTTGCATTGGCTAACTTTTTATAGTACATGTGATATAATAGATGTCTGCTTGAGAGATGTGCTGAGAAGGACATGACCTCCATTACTGCGGTGTGCCCGGAGCGTTTATCGTACGACTCAGTCACTAGGGACCCGGGGAGGTTTTGAATACATGATTCATTGCTTCAATGTTGTTGATCAACAGAATAAATTATTCATTCTAATGCCGTATCACCAAACGTGAGTTCTAATATAAAATTACATACTAATTAGCTAACTTTTTACCTTCATTTCTCATTTCATTTTGTATTTGACATTGTAGCCACCACTGGGCTTTGTTTATATTCTGCGCTGCCACCGCTACTCTGCTCGTTCTAGATCCACTAGGGCAGTGGACAGAATTCAACACTGAAGACTTAATCAAAGAGTAAGTTTTTATTACTATTTAATTGTTTGTAAGTTTTTTGAACCAAAATTAATGTACTTGTTCATTTTGCTAAACGCTTTTGTTAATATATGTAACAGTTGTTACAAAAAAACCCCTCAGGGAGAGTTTGGTGATTTGACCGTCAATTACATCAAGGTTTGGTAATTCATGTATTTCATTCGTGCTGCTATTATCTTTGTACAATTGTTTTACATTTGTGAATTTTGGTGATTTAGTGCCCTACCCAAAAGGATTCTAAGAGTTGCGGGTACTACGTGATGCGGTATATGTACGAGTTCTGCGGGTACTTCCCAAGTTTTAAGAATGATATTGACAAGGTAATACGAACGCTGTCTTGTATTTAATTCTTTCGGCAGATTTTTTGTGTCTTTATCTTAATCTCATTATGTGTTCCATTCCTTTTCTTGTTGCAGATTAAAGAGCATTATGCCAGATTCAAGACTTATGCTCCTGCCGACTTGTTGCATGTCAGAGAGAGCATGGCAGCCATGTTTATGAGAATGGAGTGGTAGACTAGCTAGCTCTGATGCTGTAACATATATTTTTTGTTAGTTGCTGCTCTGATTCTGTTAGTTGCTGCTGCAACAGATTATATTGTGTAACAAATTATATTTTTTGTTAGTTGCTCTGATTCTGTTTGTAATGAATTATGCTAGCTGCTGCTGTAACAGATTCTAGCTGTTGTATTGAATGTTTCTGTTGCAATTGTGCGCAGAAATGAATTTGCAATTGTTATCTCTGTTGCAATTGTGTAACAGATTGAATATGTTACAGATTTTCGATCTGGTGCTTTATTAGATGTTATCTCTGTTGCAATTGTGCGCAGAGAATGAATTTGTGTTGTTGGTATTTGATTCAGGGGTTCAATTGTGCAGTTTCTGCCCTCTGTTGCTTATCTGTTACAATTCTGTCTCTGTTGCAATTGTGTAGATTTGTAAAAAAAAAATAAAAAAAAATTACACTTTAGATTACGGTTCTAACAATAACCGTAATCTAAAGTCCTTTGGGCGCGCGCGCCAAAAGACTTTAGATGACGGTTATTGCCAAAACCGTCATCTAAAGTGTCGACTTTACATTACGGTTACTTGTAAAACCGTGATCTAAAGTCCTTTGGTTCGCGCGCGCCAAAGGACTTTAGATCACGGTTTTACAAATAACCGTAATGTAAAGTCAATGACACGCGGGCCGGAAAAGGGACTTTAATTACGGTTTTAAACCGTAATTAAAGAAACGCCATCTTTATTGACGCCCGCGTAGATTACGGTCCAGAACCGTAATTATACACGGTTTTGGACCGTAATTAATGGGTCGCGTTCCACCAGTGATTGGTAACCAAAACCACTGGTTTCAAGAACAGACGAAAAACAGGGGGAACCATTCCCAGATTCCCTATAAGAACGCAAAATAACTCCCATCCCTTGAATTCATCACAGACAAGATTCCATTTCACCTCTTACTAGTGTTCCAAACAACCAAATCCATTATCAGCTTCCTTGCTTTCTTTTTTTCTCGAGAACAATAATCTAAACAATTCCGCTTCGTCTAGTATGAGTAATTGTGCAGCAAAAGCCTGGGCTGTGGCGGTGAGTGTGGCGACCGTCGAGGCGTTGAAGGATCAGGGATTCTGCAGGTGGAACTACACCTTAAGGTCCCTGCACCATCGGGCAAAGAGCAATCTCAAGTCTATGGCTCCGGACACCAAGAGAGTGACACCTCAATCGGCGGCCGCGGTGGCAAATAAGGCGAGGGAATCGAAGAACTTGAAGCAATCAGATGAATCCTTGAGGACTATCATGTACTTGAGCACCTGGGGGCCTAACTAATCTCGATTTGTAGCTAGCCGCGATTTCCTCTCTATGTCTGTCGCTCGATCTAATATAATCTTTGGGGAGTGATATGTAAAGTATATTTTGGAGATTGGAGATGCAAACGTGTGTAGGAATACATATATATATATATATGCGGGTATTGATCATCACATGATCTTTCTTCTTGTTCGGTTTTATTTTATCCGCGGTGAATCTAACGTTTCTAATTCTGCACCATGCTGATTTTAATTTGGTTAAGAATTTCGTCCACCGTTCAGGATGCTCCGGACCCTGTAAACGAACAGAAAGGATATAAAAAGGCTTCCGTTCAGAAGTTCTACGACTCTCTTGAATTTATGCTGCTGTTGCTGCAAAACCAATAATATCATTATCAACATACGCATTTTCTTGGCTAGAGCCGGTGCTTTGGTTTTTTTTTTTTTTTTATTTGAGTTGATACGCTGGTGTTTTTTTTTTTCTTTTTCTTTTTTATTATAAAACTTTTAAAGTATGTAATTTTAAATATAGGTCTAAAATGAAAAAAATTATATCATTATTTATATAAATTTAAGCTCTCTAAAACAAGATCAGTCATTGATATGTTTTGACAAATTTAAAAAAAAATATTTTTACATGTATATGATGGTACGTAATAAGTAGTGAATTAGATGTTTTTATACTTTAATGTGATGATGTACATATTTTAATGTGAGAATGTATATGTTTTAATGTGACAATGTATATGTTCAAATGTGAGAATGTACATGTTCTTTAATGAACATCTGTATATGTTTGTATGGTCATTTGTACATGTTTTTTGACCGTCTGTGCAAGTATTTTTCCTTATATGTACATGTTTTAATCTAAGGATGTACATATTTAATAATTCGTACAGGTTTATATGAGTATCTATATATTTGTAATGCGAGGATGTACATGTTTTTACGTGAGGATATACATGTTTTAGTGAACATTTGTACAGGTTTGTATGACCATATGTACAAGTTTTCTTTTACGTTCTATGATCTATACATGTAAAAATAATTTTTTTAAGTTGTCAAAATATATCCATGACTGGTCTTGCTTTGAAGAGCTTGAATTTAGGTGAACAATGATATAATTTTTTTTCATTTTGGACTTATATATTAAAAGTTACAATAATTTAAAGTTTTTATGATAAAGAAAAGAAAAAAGAATAAAAAATCTTAAAAAGTTAAAACAGAAAGAAAAACAAAAAAGAGAAGCGTCGGAGGCGCGCGCAAAAAAAAAAAAAACCGTACAGGATGTAGCCATTTGGCTACAGTAGGGTGTAGCCAAGATAGATTGATCAACATCTGTATACGGTGATCATGTTGAAGGCTAGTTTGCATTACAATTTAGGAAAAGGAAAGATTCAACCATAAATTCCAACAGGTTAAATAGAGCTAGGAACCACCAGCTTAGATGGCAGCTTTTTTTTTTAAAACATTGTTGCACTTTCATTACTAATATGTCGAACTATTACATGTGTTGTTCATGTCTAAATGACAAGCTATTACAGCACGATAAGGGATAGTACTACCTTCCCAAACTTTGAAATCAGTCTCAGATTCATTAAAAGATCTAGCTCCTAACATACTAGGAAAGCTAGACATAAAACTTGTGCTACCACCTTCAAAACAAACTAACGAGTTACGTAACTCGATCAGCCTATTTTTAGCTTCTGATGTCCCCATCTTATCATGGCCTGCACCAAAAATCATTTCCCAGTGATTCTCTTCATATTATCAAAACATATGCAGTAGTTACCCCTCTGCTTTGCAAGTTCTACCGCACAGTGAGCTGCATTGATAACTGCTAATTGCACTTTACAAGTGCTAGAAATTTTCTTGTCATAAACAATGATTAGATTACCTTCATTGTCTCTGATAATACCTCCCACTTGAGATGCTTGGTACATGTTTGTAAATATCTTCACCGAAACTGAGACAAAACCATGTGGAGGAGCCTTCCACTTCTCCTCCTCCACCTTGTCTTGAGAGAGATCATTAGTAAAAATATTGTAAGCTTCTATATAAGCACAATTTCTCCTAATAACATTCCACCATGCTAGTTTGTCATCATGTTTACATTTGTTCCTAGCATCATAAATGATCCACATCTTGTTGCTTATCAAAGAAAGTTTCTTCCTGTCCCAACCTTTGGCACAATCTAAAAACCAGTCCACTCCTACCCCTCCTTCTACTCTAGGAATAACCCGCATCTTCCATATATCCCCCCAGACATCAGCAACAAAGCAGCATTTGAAATAACAGTGCATCATAGTATCCCTATCACCACACAGAAGACAATCTGTACTTCCTCCAACTCTACTACCAATATTGTTCTAACAAGGAGTAATCTCATTTAGGAACTTCCATAGAATAAGTTTGACCCGAGGAGGACAAATCTTACTATCTAATCTTTTCAGAATATCAGACAAGTCATTTGGTTTGGAGGAAGAATGACTTTGATTTTTTCCGTGAAGGTGCCAGACTCCTAATTTAACTGAGTAAACCTTATTTTTTGTAAAATCCCAAATCCAACAGTCATTTTGTGAAGGGTCCAAGGGTAATGAGGCTATATAGCTACTGTCTGTGGGGCTGAGGATCTTTGTAGCTTAGGGATATCCCAAGTTCCTTGATCTGATAAAATGTAATCAGACACAAGTTCATCAGGGGAGCAAAGGCTAGGATTTGTATTTTGGATAAGAAAGTTTTTCCTCTTTGGGATCCAAGGGAAGTTCCAAAAAGGAGTAGAGAAACCATTACTTATCTGCTTGATACCATCTTTTAACAGGGGGATGTTTGGATGATGAGACTTCCAACTGTAACACCCCTACTAAACATTTAACAATAACTGAAATCGCAGCGGAAAAGCAACTAAACAATAACTAAATGATTCGGTGCTACAACGCCGTCAACCACCCACGTGGTTGACAAGACAGAATAAATACAAGTGTACCGGTCTGATGATCAGACTCCCGGGCATTAGGTAACAACATCCATATATACATAACCAACATACCGAGTATTTAATACAAACTGCCATATCTGGTACGGAATGCCGTTTTCTCAATGTCTTGCTCTTTGATTGCAATTTGATGATACCCTGAACGGAGGTCGATCTTGGAGAAGACTGAGGCTCCTTTCAACTGGTCGAATAGGTCGTCGATACGTGGTAGTGGGTATTTATTTTTGACTGTAACCGCATTCAGCTCGCGGTAGTCAATGCATAGTCGGAGGCTACCGTCCTTCTTCTTCACGAAGAGAACCGGTGCTCCCCAGGGTGATACGCTCGGGCGTATAAACCCTTTGTCTAGAAGGTCTCTCAATTGTTCTTTCAATTCGGTCATCTCTGCTGGTGCCATGCGGTACAGTGCCCTAGCAATGGGACCGGTACCTGGCAATAGATCAATTTCGAATTCCACTGCTCTCGGTGGTGGCATGCCGGGTAGCTCCTTAGGGAATACATCGGGATACTCGGATACAATGGGTACTTCATCACTGAACTCTAGATCTCGTTCCAGGTCTTGTACATAACAAAGATACACCTCTTGGCCCTTTCTGAGCTCCCGGTACATGGCCATGGCAGATATAAGTGTGGTCGAAGGCTCTCTCGGTCTCTGGCGGTAAGATACGGTAACCCCAGAAGGACTCTTGAGCAGCAAACGATGCTCGGCGCAGAGGATTCTACCCTTGTGCCGCTCCAACCAATTCATTCCAATGATTACGTCGAATCCCAATCCATTGAATTCGATGAAGGAAATGGGAAACGATTCGCCTTTGATTTGGATTGTGGCTGATTGATAGTATTTGGTGCACTTTACTCACTCCTTCGATGGGAGAGTAACCATGAAGTTCGGTAGCTCATCCGCATCTAGCTTCAACCTCTTCACAAAGGATGGTGATACGAAAGTGTGAGAGGCGCCGGAGTCGAATAACACATTGGCATCAATGCCATTTACTGGGAAGGTTCCCGTTAGAATGGTGCCGCTTCTGCCGGCTTGTGCTTCGGTGAGGATGCTCAGGTTACCTTCGGTACCGAGTCCACAACCTATTGGATTCACAATTTGATAAGTATTGATGGAGGACACAAGTGGAATTAAATCAACACTGCTCTTTATTGATAAACCAACCATCATACATACCGTGTCTCTAATACACGTTACTAATAGATTACATGATACTAGGAATTTAATACTTCCTAAAGGTAAGGTTCAGGCGTCCTGGTTTCATGTGTGTGGCATTGATTATTGCCGGCGGTGCCGTATTCAACTTGATCTTATTGATCCCGTGATACAGCATCCTAGAGTTTCCACCCATGATTAGGACATCTCCTGATCTCAATACCAGTTTCTGTGCGAGGTCCACACGCTTCTGCTCGCTATACAGGAATACGGCGTCATCACCAATGGACCAAGACACTACGGGCACTCCTTGTTCAAGAGATTCCGCTGTCTCGTCCTTGTCTTGGTGTAACCCAAGTCGTCCTTCTTTCTCGTAGAAGTTGACGATACAGAGATCCGCTTCAAGTGCGGGGATCGGTTCAGGTTCGCATTGTTGTGCAAGTTCCACTGCTTGTGTGATGAGTGTCTGAAACTCTGGTGGTATTGTCGATGGCGTCGCTCCGTCTTGTGTTCGTGTCTCCTGGTATGTCTTGGTATAAGGATTCCAGTCCTTTCCCAAGCACATCATCTTCAGCTTCATCTTCGCTCCACCGGGGAATTCGGGTGTGTAAAATCCACCTTGACTTGTTCCTAGCTCGTTGCATCGTCGAATGATTGAGATTTGTGCTTCGGGTGTCAGGTATCCCCTTAATAAGATCATACCTGGTCGGATGACCTGACACTGATTGTTGGTGTAGTCGTGGTTGGTGATGTCGATCTCTTCTTGATTCAAGGTTACCGGTATCGGGTAACAGATACTAAAGTTTCCTATGGTTACAAATTTCATCTACGGTGAGTACTAGTTTCAACTACTTCATTTCATGCTTAGCATACACTTCATTTATTTACTCATGCATCCACTCATACTGTTACTCTACTACTAGGCATGCTATTTCAAGGATTAAAGGTTTAGATGATTACCTTGGCCGGATTTCGAACCGGGCCCATCGCGGTCAATCACATGCAGAACAGGCGGCCTCTGAGGTGCGCCCCTTTGGGGACCCCGGGATCCCGGTCCCTGAGGTGCCTGCTGGGCCGGTGCATCGCCAGATGCCACCTCCTTGCCCTCTCTCTGCTTGTAGTTCTGGAAGTTTCCCTTTGGCTTAGCATTCTCTGGGCATCTATTAGCTGTGTGCCCCAGCTTCTGACAGTTGTAGCATTTGATGTCTCTCCCCAAGCAGTCTTTACCAGGATGGTCCTGGTTGCATTTTCTGCACACATAGAGGTGCGGCCGTCGGAGAAGGTTTTGGCGGCACCGGAGCTAGAACCTGAGGTTAGAGGGTTAGCACATGTGTGCGCGGATATACTAGATACGATGCTTATACGATACTTATACGAATACAAATTGGGTTAAGAATTTACCCTTAGGTGGGTGTGATCTCAGTGGCTTGGCTGCCACCGGTGCAGAATAACCAAGCTGAAGAAGCTCAGCTGGTTTGCCCTGCTCAGCATGGGCACTGCTCTCACCCTGGGGTTTCTTGTGGGATTGCTGAAAGAAATTCCCCTTTTTCTTTTTCCAGCTCTTCCCCTGGTTCTGCTCCTCAGTGCTGGTGTTTTTGTTATTAGCTTTGCGCTTCAGCGCGGTCTCTTCATCCCTTAACTGGCAAGTGATCTCAACGCGAGAAGCCGCGTGATAACACTCCTGAAATTTCAGGTATTAGCCGGGATTCTCATTTAAGGAGGAATAAAGAAAGATTCAAAGGATTCAAGGAATTTAAGGAATTGAAATGATACTAAGGGTTAACCGTTATTTACCTGAAGGGAGGTAAACCTGGTATAGCCCATACCGTACCGTAGGCGATGGCTCAGACCGCCATAGAAGCGATCGACCAACACCTGGCCGGTGTATCCTAGGTCGGGGAGGAGACGGAGAATGGAGGTGAAGGTGCGGTAGTACTCATCGACAGTCATCTTTTCGGTCATCTTTAAGGCGTCCAGCTCTAGCCTTTTCTTTGTTTTTACATGCTCGGGGTAGTACTTCGAACGGAGGAGTGAGGCGAAGGAATCCCAATCGAATGTGGGGGCGCTAACGTGCTCATGCTTGACCAGCTTCCACAAATCCATTGCAGCATCCTTTAAGTAGTACGCAGCAACTCTGACTCGAACTCCAGCAGGAGCTTCGAGTGTTTCGAAGGCCATCTCCATCTCGGAGATGTAGGCCTCGAGCTTAGCCGGATCACTCTCGCCCCTAAAGCAAGGAGGGCGGAGCCCGCTACAGCTTTTTACCCAGTTTGCTTCTGGGTGGTGGGGGAGGGATTGGCCCCGTTTGAGTTGTTGGTTTTGTTGGGATTGTTGTACAGCTTGGATTACTTAGGTAGCATCTGCGCTACCGTGGCGGCGACGATCTCAGCTATCGTCTGCGCGCCGGGTCCGTCATTGCCCCCTCCTCTGGGGCGACCTGGACCTCTGCCTGACATCTGAATATTTAACAGTTGCGTTAGGCTTTGCAAGATATGACCCAAAGGTCTTGGAATTTAAGCAAGGTATCGTTCATAAGAACGTCAAGGGTATCCGTTGTTAACAACGGTAGTTCCTAGTTAGGTTTCTAAGTACCCGTCTTAAGACGGTTGAAATCCTAACTCGGTAATCCCCTATGCTCGGTACTAAGGACATCAGAGCGTTACTACGCTCTGATACCACTTTTTGTAACACCCCAACCGCTAATCCTATGCTTACCGTCTAATCGTCCTATTAATCCTACGAGTTCGCAGCGGAATTATTACTTACTTACTACGGCGGGTGAAACAATGCCGCTAACCGCCCATACGGCTAGCTAGGCTACTAATACTTACAGTAACGGTCTGATGAACATAACGTACCGAGCTACTATTATAATGCATACTGATTACAAAATGACCTACTTACTTTCATGGATCACCGAGTATTAAAGTGCATTCGATTACATCATTTCTAAGTTCCAAAAGAATGAGTTCCTAAGGCTACTCATCTATACCAATGCTCCTTTCCCAGTATCCAAAAAGGTGTACCCCATGGTACACCGGCTACTCAAAAACTACAGCCATGTACTACTCAGTACACCCATCATAAATTCATTGTTTACATTCCAAAAAGAAGATAAAAGAAATGAACTCAATCTTCACATCTTCATCCCTCGCGGGGTACCTGCGTGTAGTAAAAATGGTGCCCCAAGGGGCTCAGCAAACGCTGCATATGGACTCCGCATATACCGCGTGCTAGCTAGGGCACGCCGACTATTTGACGTCCACTAAACATGCAGTTCATTATTTCATACATACATGCTTTTCATACAAATTACATGCTCATACAATTTATTACATAATTCAAGGCAACAATATCATAACGTACATCGCACTTACCTTCACAAGGTTAGCCAAATTATGCATCCGGGTTAATCGGAATGCTTTACTCTTTTACTCATTACTTATTCTTCTTACTTACCTTAACTTACTTTTCAATTACTTTACTTACTCTTCTTACTTACTTACTTAGCTCAAGTTAAGTCGTCGGGACCTCCGGCCTTGGGACTACACATACAAACCGTCCACATCCGGGATTTACTTGACTCACCAATCCGGGATCTACCCACTTAAGGGATTTGGGCCCGCGGACCAGTTTAAGAGTCAGGAATTGGAGCCAACCTCTCGTGACTCCGCATCCTCACGCGTGGCCGAAACTATATCGGACTTCTACTCATTCCAATTTAATTACCATTTTAAGTTAGGATGGTTAGCTTGTTAGGAATAAGTTAGAAGTCAAACACAATAATAACGGTCACGGTACAATACAACATCATACACACATTCACATTCTCATCCATACATTTCATGAATTATACAAACTAAGAATTAAAGAAATAATACAACATCATCAACACTACATATTCACAAGTATCATATTAACCTCGATTCGTGCATTTATCTTATTTGGTGATCACTTAGCACACAACACACAAATCAGAGTAACCAAGATAGCATACGGGGCATGAGGATCCAACCGTTCACCGTTGTACGTGATTCCAACGTCCTTCGGTGTCACAAATCAATTGCCTATTATATCATACAATCGAATATGAATACACCTATCATCAACTTAACTCCTACGTACTATGTCCCTTTACTTCTTACACTTACACTTTACTTACTTATCTTCCATTACTTAAGTTTTACTTTCTTACTTAACTTTGGCATGCCTTCATACATGCACATATATATATATATCTATATATATTTAATTTAAATAAATTTTTTTTTGACCGGACCGGACTTGCGACCGACCTTGCAAGTCCGGTCCATTCCAGTAGCTCAGAGTACCGAAATTCTTCTGGCCGACCGAACTTGCAAGTGCGGTCGCAAGTCCGGTCGCAAGTTCGGTCGATTCCATAGCTATCCTCGTGGAATTTTCTGGGCCGACCGAACTTTGCATGTCCGGTCGCAGTCCGGTCGCAAGTCCGGTCGATTCCAGTAGGTATCCTCGGAAATTTTCGGGACCGACCGAACTTGCATGTCCGGTCGCAAGTCCGGTCGATTCCAGTAGGTTACAGGATGGAAATTTTTCTGGCCGACCGAACTTGCAAGTCCGGTCGCAAGTTCGGTCGATTCCAGTAAGTTACAGACGGGGAAAATTTCTGGTCCGACCGAACTTGCAAGTCCGGTCGCAAGTTCGGTCGATTCCAGTAGCTCACCCGTCTTTGTAAGTCTGGGCTCGACCGAACTTGCAAGTCCGGTCGCAAGTTCGGTCCGGCCCAGTATTTGCATTTTACTTTCTGTTTTCAGTCCTCTCTTTTACCCAATACTTCCCCATTGTTCCTACACTTAATCCTACATGTTTTTACACTATTTAAACCTCCTAATACCCCCTAGTTCATTTTCTAACTCCTTACAAAATTTTATACGCATTCACTCACCTAATTTTCTAAGTTTCACTCACACTTTCACTAGTTGTTTCCTATTTGTGTTTTGCTACAGATTTTAACACTAACACTCTCCATCTACAACTCCCTCTTCTAATGTCATTGCTAACACCTCTAATACATTACAACTACATTAACTATCTCTCCCCATCTTCCCTCTATCTATCTATTTCAAAATCTGTTACACTTACATCATTCACCTAGTTAAAATTCACTAAGTGTTCTAATTCTAGATAAATTTTGACATAACCTCCCCTATATTTTTACACTCTCACCACACATTCTAGTTCACAATTCGACACTCTTTTCACCTGTTTCAATAACCAAAACTACACAAGCTCTCATATACCAAACTCAATACTAAAACACTACAAAAATTCCTGCACTCAACAACTAAATCCCAATCTGTTTGTAACAGTTTTTAAATTGTTTTCAAAGGTTCAAAATGATTGCATTCTCTTACTCATTATACTACTAATGCATTACTATTTTACAATGTACATTTTAATTCTAAAAATCTGTTACATATACAAATATATACAAGGCTACACAATGAGCATTCTTACCTTGTTTCTCTTCTAGTTTCCTTTTCTTCTCTCTTTCTCCTTCCTTCCTTCTTCTCTACCGGTTTGTAATCCCGATTCCTCTAACACTACCAACATTTATATACACCATTCAATACTAAGAACTAACCCTAACTGTAACACCCCAACCACCACCGTACACTTAACATCAAACTGCAGCGGAAATCTCAACTCATCACATTACTTAATTCAACGGTGTTACACGCCGTTAGCCACCCACGTGGCTAACAAGGCTAATACATGTACATTGTATCGGTCTGATGGGCTAAATTCCCGAGCAACTACACATTATTATCCCCTTCCACTAACAACAACGACAACAACAACATACACCCTTCAACTATACCGAGTATTTATAAATTGATGCCGATAACAATTTCGGTCTTACTACGCCTACAATGCTTACGCCATTTAAATGGCTACCCATGTATAAACATCTACCCCGTCCTACTCTCGAACGGCTTCCAGCTCCTTGTACCTGAAATAGAAAAGGAGAGAAAGGGTGGCCCCCAAGGGGCTCAGCACCTTTGCTGGTATGGTAATCCCGCAGCCCACATGCTACCGGGCCACGCACAACTAATTGTCGTCTTAGCATGCAGTTGATTATATTTAAATCATGCATACAACCATAAACACACCACACTTTGCATACACCCAACAATAGGGCTCAACATATAACCAACACATCCACACTTAACAAATCATCCAAGGATTCCTTAAACCTTAGAGTGGCTCTCCTCTAAAACGGAGCTACTTCCTTAATGAACGACATGTACCCATTAATCGGGTTATCCTTAAACGCCTCTTGTCACAAACTGGGATTCATTTCCATGATCCACACACTCCATATCCTACAACATATCTCATTCCTCACATAACAAAACATAACAAAACCTTTCTCGTTTCGACGTACACATGTTAACATCGAGTTCTTTTTAAACATCTATCATAAACATATCATAGCATAGCAAGGGAAATTGCCTAGCACAATAACAACTCATAACACCATAAGATTGGTTCACACAAGGAACCTTCCACCATAGTTAGTATACATAGTGAGCCTAGAGATTATTGCCAATCTCATGCTAAGCTCGTTATCAACCTCGTTACCGTCCAGTTATATCGAACGGTTAACTTAAACCCAAGGTGTGTCGGATATAGTAATCCCAAGCACACCGAAATAACATTCGTATGCCCCTGTGGCCCGACGTGAGTCAGTAACTAGCTTTGGATAAGATAAGGGAAGGTAGAAACCAAATTGGAATACCACCTATACATACACCAAGAGAGCCGAACCGGATATGACATCGACTCCCGTCCATCACACGCGTGGCCGGAACAACCGGACTCCTCACCCCCCATTAATACATATACACTTATAAATAAGTAGTTAGGGATCCATTATGGAGCCTACCACATCCACACACCATACGGTATCATAACCGAGTTAAGCACACAAGGGAGGTTCACACACTTGCATACAACAACAATGTCCAACTAACTCACACATAGCCGTGGTTAGCACGTTCCCAAGGTTTGGGCCGTCAACTCCGAATACCTATCACTCATGTGTTCCTAGATTTGGTTAGCTAAGGTTTAACACATATTTGAGGTTAAATGGTATCGGAGGCCTAATTCGCCACATAAATGAATTACTATAAACTCATTACATGTTTTAATCTTACAAGGTGGCAAACACTCAGTAAAACATATTGGCATACAAGCCGGTGTAATCCGGTAGGACACAGGTTGTAAGAAAACCATACCTGTCACCGGAGTCCACTTTACCACGTCCACTTATGTTCCTCGAGCAATTCTCGAACAACTGTTACATTAAAGTTACCTTCATTAACATTGGGGTAATGTGTTTGTGTAACGTCGAATGACCATAGTTAACCCCGTTTACTAATTAAATATCCTTACATTTTTAACATGTTTCCCTCTTTCATTTTACTACAACTTTTCACCCACCAATTGTGACTATAACTCACCTAACATGTCCTACACAACCTTATAACATCATTTTCCATCAATCCCCATCATTAGACATCTTTTAATAACCTAAAACCATGTTTTTATAGTGGTCCGGGACTTGGTCCTCTTCTGAAGTCCCGGACCATATGCTAACTCAAGTCTCGGCCTTTTAAAATGGGGTGGTCCGGGACCTTATACAAGGCCTAAGTCCCGGACCACATCCTTATGTGACTCTCGGCCTATTTTACACCCCTGGTCCGGGACTTGAACCATGACCTAGGTCCCGGACCAAAGCTACAGACTTGGTAAAATTGCATTTTTCAAACCTTGTTGCATTATTTCTCCACCTCCATCAATTGTATAAACTTACCTAATGTTCCTAGGTATATTCTAATGTCCAAATATCATCTTTATAACCATAAACAACATTTTTGGTCCGACCGACCTTACCGACCGACCTTGCACAAGGTCGGTCCATTCCAGAACACTTTACCGTTAAAATTTTCTACTCCGACCGACCTTGTAAGTTCGGTCGCATGTTCGGTCGATTCCAGTAACTTATTCCGTACAGAAAATACAAGCCCGACCGACCTTGTAAGTCCGGTCCCCAAGGTCGGTCCATTCCAGAAACTAATTCTCGCAGGGTAAACTGGGCTCGACCGACCTTGCAAGTTCGGTCGCAAGTTCGGTCTGGCCCAGACCCTTGTTTTCCTTTTTACATTCAACTCCAAACTTCACCCCATATAACCTAGTACCCCCTAACCTCATTTGGGCACTTCAAACACACCTTAAGACATCCTCAAACACTCATAAAACTCATTTTCTAATTCCTTAAGCCTTTACTTATATCTTCACAAAATTCCTAACACTTACAACGTTTTCTCCTTAAGATTTCTAGGTGGTATTTCACCTATAATGACCACTATACCAAGGTGTTTCCTCTACACCTTAACATCATCTCTCAAACTTCTTTTCTTACTAACTAAACCTCCTTTTTCACATCTTACCTAAACATCACTTATTCCTTGGATATCAACATTACCTAAACCTTAAACAACTTCCTAGTTCACCAAAACTTTCTTAAAACACTTAGAACTTCTTACACATTTTTCAAATTTTGCCATAGCTTCTCTTGTATATACTCACATCCAAACACTTAGGTTTTACCTTATTTCATTCAAAAACACCTAAAACCATCAAGAACACCATCACTCACAAGACTTCACCAAATTTACACTACATCACAATATAGTGCACAATTTAAATTGCTTGGCACTTAGGCCCTTAAACAACATGGCTCTTAGGCCCTGAAATTGCATAAACCTTAAACACTGAATTTCCACAATATATAAGCCTTTGACCTGCAATTACATACACCAAGACATATGTTCTTTTACTAGTCTCCTTGAGAACACTTTACTAAGTCATTCACCATTTGCTCTTTAGGTAGTTTTAGCAAGCATTATAAGCTCATTTCTCCTAAGGCATTAAACCACATTGAGATAGCATATTTACCTCTTTTCCACTCAAACTTCTTTCTTGTTTCCTCTCAAAACCGGCAAGGCATTTCTTTCCTTGTCAACTACTAAACAATATACCAATATTGAAATGAGTATATAAGCTTTATGCTTCATCTCATTGTAAACCCTAGGTTTACATTATTTCAAAAACATTAATGTAGTTGTTTTACCTTGATCTTTGAAGGGAGTTTGAATATCTATGAAGAGAGGACTCCACCTAGTCCATAAGAGATTGGAATGAAGCTAGAACAAAGTCACACAAAGAGCTCCATCAATGAGTATTTTCGGTCACACACAAAACATGGAGGAAACTTGATTTTTCTTTGAGATTCCTTACCTAGAAGCAAAGGAGATCAATAATATGTGGAAAGACAAGCTCAAGCTCCTTCAATGGTGGAACTCCATGGCACCGAAATGGGGCTCTTGAAGTTTTGAGAAGACAGAAATGAAGAGCTTGATGAGAGGAAGAGATTGGTGGTGTTTGTTTTTGATTTGGTTAAGTGAGCAAGATTTTACAAGGGATCAAAAATGGACTTCCATGGTGGTGGTGCTGTGTTAACGTGAGAGAACAGCAAGAAGAGAGGTTGAAGAGGGTGGAGCCGTGTGAAATGAAGAAAGGAATGAGAGAAATGAAATTGGTTTTGCTTTTTGAAGATATTTATAACTTAAAGCAAATAGTAACCTATGAGTCACCTTTATTTACTTAACAAGTTAACATGTTTGGTGACTCATTACTACAAAAACCGGCCCCCTTATTATTAGAAGGGTATAATAGTCTTTGTTGACCAATTTAATTACTTATAACATTATATGTTACAAACTAGCTTATAAAAATCACTATTCACAAAAACAAGGCATATAGAAGTGAAATTTTTGATTTCCCATTGATATAGCCACCCAAATGTGATACTATATAGTACACATGTTAATTAAAGAGTAATGATGGACATTTAGCCATTCAAAACTCATTTACAAGACAATTTTTCAAAAACGTGCTTTAAGACTCCTTAAAGCACTATTTGTGTTTTAACTTGTTTTCAAGCTTGGTTTTCTTTAGTAATTGATTTAATATGTTCATTAACATATTTATAAGGTATAGGTATGACCATTAGGTCTTTTACAAACTTATCCCAAGCTTAGAGCACTTTTAGCCCATATTGACCTTAAGGCATTTATTTATGTTTTGTTTGGTTTCATTGTCTACCAAGGTTTCCTAAGGACTTAATTAGCCTTATTAAATCATACTTGAATATCGTTGAGTCTTGGTAGGCTCTTTGGGTCCTAACCAAGTTCACTCCAATCTTAGAGCATGTTTTTGCTCAAACCGTGTCTTAGTGTTTTATTGTGTTTTACCATGGTTTAAATTGTACACTGATGTTCCTAAGGCACTTTTTAGCCTTTTAAATACCATAGTTTAACATTTACACAACATACCAAGGTTTGGGGTATTTCAATCTACCCCCCTTAAAGAACTTCGTCCTCGAAGTTCACATTTCCTCGCATCATTGGATTAGAATACGGGAATTACTTATAGCCATAAAACTTCCATTACCAACCACCCTTTACATCCAACCTCGGACTTAATGGTCCGGGCAACATATCCACATTATACATAAAATATCATACTCACATGGTAACCTCGGACTTAATGGTCCGGGTACCTTCACCACACTTGCACTTACATAATATACCCCAGACTCTTAGGTCTGGGTGACATAACCACATTTGGACTCGTAGGCCCGGGTAACACAATCAATCAGAACCCACCCACGTTAGAACTCGAGGTCTAAAATAATATTTATTACTTATTCCACACAACATGTCTTAGCATGTATATCAAACAGAAATACCTTTTCCATCTCTCCATGGGTTCGAATCCCACGTTGAGTACATATACACTGTGATCCCGCAGAACCCGGTCGCGATGGACAACTTCTGGTCCCCGTTCCTTTGGGAGATCAAAACATTCACTTAATTTTTTAACATATATACTTCTCATGTCACCGGTCCGAAGACAAAGGCTCATACGTCCTCAGCTCGTGAGCAAGTACTACAAAAATATTCTTACTAGGTTAAGTATAAGAAGATCTTTTATTCAAAATATTAATCGATTGTTTGAAAACACCCATTTGAAAATCCTTTTGAAAACACCACACAACTCCAAGTCCAATTATGCTCCTTGTATTTTTCTTAACATGGTTGTTTGTGACCACTTACAGGGAGCTTCAAGAGTCATCCAACCCTGATGTGATCAGCATCAGTGTTGAACTATCTTTCCACCCCAATTTGTGTTCGGTTTCCCTTGATCTCATGATAATCAAGTTTCACCTCCCACTTCTTTTTCAACCAACAACTAATTCAAGCGTAACCCATTTTCTATCTTTAAATCCTTCTAGTCATAATCATTACATCTCCAAGGAATAGAACTTCGTCTATCAATCATCACCCAAATCCAACTTATTCAAGTTACCTAGGGAATTTAATTCTCACTAGGTTCTATGTCGGTCTCATACCCCTTCATAAATCACAACATTGTATATATATACATATATTTTTTATCAAAATACAATACATGGTTTACATTTATGCACCGTCGGGGTTTTAGTTCCCCGGGAGTTTCTTTACTCCCTTCCACTTGTACTCTCACACACCACTGTTAACAAGATAAACACACTTCCCACAATGGTATTCGCATCTTCTGTGCGCAATTACCACAATTTAGCCACAAATAAATGCGTATGTTTATATAACACACGCGCCAACCATCATAACAAATCATTTTGTGCTATGCACAACCCCGTTCACGTACACTTGTACGGTAAAACACACTAAGTGGTTTTGCGCTCTACCCCCCTTAAAAGGGATTACGCCCACGTAATCAATCACTAAACGTTGGCTTAAAAATGTTCTGCCGTCGTGAAGTGTTTTGACTTCCACGCGGTCTATTACACAATGGATTCTGATTAGAGGATCTTAACCATATTGACGGTTTAGTCCCTAAACCAAGAATTCGCATTGGAGTTCTAACTCATAACCGGTTTCGGTCCTGGCCTGTGAGGCTTTTAGGCATTGACAACTAGCCATTTATTCATATTCACCATGTATATTCAGTATCTGGTGTATGGGCTCCCTGGCCTCTGTTGCGCAACTCTAGTAATTATAGATCTAGTTTGCCCCATTCGTTACTGTTACTGTATTATGCAACTCTAATGTATTATCCTTATCTAGGTAACAATGGTTTCTCAACCAACGCATGGTACCTCTTACCCTGAGCGAATTCGGTGAGTTCCAAAACTTCCCATCCACTTCTCCAATAGCTTACAGCGTAACTACTATGTAATTCACAATGATTGACTTGCTTCTACCGACTTACTGTCGGTTGAGATTGAGCTACTACCTAATGTGTAGTGCTCTCTCGGTTATTTCCCACACCTGGGGTATATTTCATACCGACATTTGGTATTTAGTGCCAGTGTTATCACTTATTCTTAATCATACCTCCACATCTGGTTTCGTACAAGTACTCTTTCATTCCTGTGGCCTTGCATTACCTATGCATCGGCCATTATAACATTATTCCTCCACAATTACCATGCTTCTGATTCCTAGCTATCCCACTTGATCATTACTGCGCAAGTGCAATACCAAAACACTCAGTCATACAGAGTGCAGAGGCGTAAACTCTTGACAGTAAATCTCTCATGCGATTGCGATAGGAATTTACACTGTGTTTTACCGAAATTCTTATCACATAATACTTGTCACGGCTTACTGCTCAGTTCGTTTGCTATCACTTACTGTTGTGCCTCCCTGGGTTTAATCATAACTCTGCTCACTCACCATTTTATCATTAAACAATACTCACACACGGTCGCTTATGCGCACCGTATCCTTACTCATTATACAACATCAACTTATGCCGCATCCGATTATATTAGCTTCCGCTATTACGCTGGGTTTATCTGGCCACTTATTTGGCTGATTTTTGAATATACTACTATTTTCTGAGCCTTTATGTTCCTTGAGCGTTGTTCGCTACCATTTAGTTTCACACACCTATGGTGATTGCTATCAGACTTATTACTTCTGTGTACACAACTGGTACAAACACTTCTTTTCGTATTATTTTATTCAAATCATCCTGGGGTAATAACAACGTGGCCATCCTCCACATATTTCTTGAACTGGTCCACACAACTACCGCTCTCGGGTTCACATATCGAGAGTATCCCTACTCTTTAAGCAGTGGTTCGTCTCCGCTCTATTCCTTGTGTAACATATACTTCTGCAAACGATCACATTTACATAACACAAGTGTTGTGGCTTATAAGCCTTACGGTCACGATTCCTTCCAAGTTGTCTCTTTGGCAACTTAGGGTCTTACTGTTAAGTAGGTTATCTTCAGCGTTTAATCCGAGTATTTGTTTCAACTCTTGTGTTTCTGTTATATGCTCCATCTAACAAGTTTAATCCAAACACCCCTCAAGGATTGCCCCCGGGTGTTACTAACATATGCCATTACATCTGGCTTGTACTTATGGGTACTTTCAGTAAACTACGCCTTCTCCAATGTCTTTATATAACAGTCGGTGCACTCCGCACCTCCTGAATCTTAAATATTTCCTTGGACACATTCACTGATTCCTTCAGTCTCTTTAATTTAGCGGGTTCCTTTACTTCAACCATTCATGGTAATCCTTAGCTCTTGTTTGACTTACACTGCTGACCGTAGTATGGAGTCGACTACTTCCCGTGTTCTGGACTCTACTCGTATACATATATGGGGTATCTATGATACATTACTACCTACCCAATAACCTATAAGTAGGTCTGTCAGGCCCACATGCTCCTATCGGAGTGCGGTCGTCCCACAACATAGTTGGTACACTTGTAGTGTCCGTCACACGCCTAAGTGAAGTATTCTGTTGTCAACTCCCTTATATTGTCCCGTGACAATATTCATTCCTTGCTTCCCGAACTTAATCGAGGGAAAGTTTATCCACTGTTGTATCTTGTCAACTGTCCTTGGTTTTACTGGTTTGGTGTAAAAGAAGGTTGGAAAGAAGTGTTGGTTGAAAGAAAATCTGGTTTTGAAAGAAAAGAGTTTGAAATAAATCTGGGTTTGAAAGAAAATTTTCATGATTTCACAACATCTTCTTACCTTAACCAAGTCTAGCTTTCTGCTGACTGGTGTACTTCCAATTACAGAGGTTAGACTGTTAAGCCCTTCCATGGTTATAATGATCTCATTAACTTCATGGTACTTTACCAAGTACTTCGTAGTGGTTATAAATTTCCCGAACAGCCCTGTATAGTAGCACTTGCTATGGCAAGTGCGCCATGCTAGCTGGCTATCGGTTTAACACATTACCGTTTGTGGTATTGTTTTTACCCATTTTGTCATCAGTGGCCTTGTTGGCCCTCACTAATCTTACTGTCTTGATAATACTCTTCTAGGTGATTTCTCATGTCTTCACATGATAATCATTAACTAGGGTGTTTCCCATTCTAGGAGTCCCTATTTCTTAGTATTGTATTCTCTTGTAGCCCGTTCCACGTATTTGGGCACTACGTTGTAGTTCCCTTGGGTTGGTACACCGTTGGTGTATTATTTATCAACTGTGGTCCCGTAGACACTCGTCTCGGGTTTCACTAATCCACTTCTGTGCACACGTCGATGCGTTGCAAGCTGGTATTCTCGACTGCTCTGCATGTCGACCCAGGTTGCCGGAAATTCTATTTCTTATACACAAATTCTTCATTCTTCGCTGTTAAATGCGGTTAACATTGTTCAGATGGAAACCGTCTCCGGGATTCCCAGTTTCGGGATCTACGTATGACAGGTTCTCCGTACTCACAGTAGTACTTAAACATAGCCAGATCGGGTATTCCCGAGTAAGAGTGGACTTCCATCTCTATGGCGTTCTTTCCCAAAGTAGTTTACAGGGATTGTGGAGGGCGGGAAGGATATAGTAGGTTCAGTTTATTCACTGGTAGTTCCTTACTAGCGTATCTCTCACGCTATCACTCAACCCTTAACCCAAAGTACTAAAATCTAACTCGGTACTTCCTAAGCTCGGTAATTCAGTCATCAGAGCGATACTTCGCTCTGATACCACTTTTTGTAACACCCCAACCACCACCGTACACTTAACATCAAACTGCAGCGGAAATCTCAACTCATCACATTACTTAATTCAACGGTGTTACACGCCGTTAGCCACCCACGTGGCTAACAAGGCTAATACATGTACATTGTATCGGTCTGATGGGCTAAATTCCCGAGCAAACTACACATTATTATCCCCTTCCACTAACAACAACGACAACAAAAACCCTTCAACTATACCGAGTATTTATAAATTGATGCCGATAACAATTTCGGTCTTACTACGCCTACAATGCTTACGCCATTTAAATGGCTACCCATGTATAAACATCTACCCCGTCCTACTCTCGAACGGCTTCCAGCTCCTTGTACCTGAAATAGAAAAGGAGAGAAAGGGTGGCCCCCAAGGGGCTCAGCACCTTTGCTGGTATGGTAATCCCGCAGCCCACATGCTACCGGGCCACGCACAACTAATTGTCGTCTTAGCATGCAGTTGATTATATTTAAATCATGCATACAACCATAAACACACCACACTTTGCATACACCCAACAATAGGGCTCAACATATAACCAACACATCCACACTTAACAAATCATCCAAGGATTCCTTAAACCTTAGAGTGGCTCTCCTCTAAAACGGAGCTACTCCTTAATGAACGACACGTACCCATTAATCGGGTTATCCTTAAAGCCTCTTGTCACAAACTGGGATTCATTTCCATGATCCACACACTCCATATCCTACAACATATCTCATTCCTCACATAACAAAACATAACAAAACCTTTCTCGTTCGACGTACACATGTTAACATCGAGTTCTTTTTAAACATCTATCATAAACATATCATAGCATAGCAAGGGAAATTGCCTAGCACAATAACAACTCATAACACATAAGATTGGTTCACACAAGGAACCTTCCACCATAGTTAGTATACATAGTGAGCCTAGAGATTATTGCCAATCTCATGCTAAGCTCGTTATCAACCTCGTTACCGTCCAGTTATATCGAACGGTTAACTTAAACCCAAGGTGTGTCGGATATAGTAATCCCAAGCACACCGAATAACATTCGTATGCCCCTGTGGCCCGACGTGAGTCAGTAACTAGCTTTGGATAAGCTAAGGGAAGGTAGAAACCAAATTGGAATACCACCTATACATACACCAAGAGAGCCGAACCGGATATGACATCGACTCCCGTCCATCAACGCGTGGCCGGAACAACCGGACTCCTCACCCCCCATTAATACATATACACTTATAAATAAGTAGTTAGGGATCCATTATGGAGCCTACCACATCCACACACATACGGTATCATAACCGAGTTAAGCACACAAGGGAGGTTCACACACTTGCATACAACAACAATGTCCAACTAACTCACACATAGCCGTGGTTAGCACGTTCCCAAGGTTTGGGCCGTCAACTCCGAATACCTATCACTCATGTGTTCCTAGATTTGGTTAGCTAAGGTTTAACACATATTTGAGGTTAAATGGTATCGGAGGCCTAATTCGCCACATAAATGAATTACTATAAACTCATTACATGTTTTAATCTTACAAGGTGGCAAACACTCAGTAAAACATATTGGCATACAAGCCGGTGTAATCCGGTAGGACACAGGTTGTAAGAAAACCATACCTGTCACCGGAGTCCACTTTACCACGTCCACTTATGTTCCTCGAGCAATTCTCGAACAACTGTTACATTAAAGTTACCTTCATTAACATTGGGGTAATGTGTTTGTGTAACGTCGAATGACCATAGTTAACCCCGTTTACTAATTAAATATCCTTACATTTTTAAACATGTTTCCCTTTCATTTTACTACAACTTTTCACCCACCAATTGTGACTATAACTCACCTAACATGTCCTACACAACCTTATAACATCATTTTCCATCAATCCCCATCATTAGACATCTTTTAATAACCTAAAACCATGTTTTTATAGTGGTCCGGGACTTGGTCCTCTTCTGAAGTCCCGGACCATATGCTAACTCAAGTCTCGGCCTTTTAAAATGGGGTGGTCCGGGACCTTATACAAGGCCTAAGTCCCGGGCCACATCCTTATGTGACTCTCGGCCTATTTTACACCCCTGGTCCGGAACTTGATCCATGACCTAGGTCCCGGACCAAAGCTACAGACTTGGTAAAATTGCATTTTTCAAACCTTGTTGCATTATTTCTCCACCTCCATCAATTGTATAAACTTACCTAATGTTCCTAGGTATATTCTAATGTCCAAATATCATCTTTATAACCATAAACAACTTTTGGTCCGACCGACCTTACCGACCGACCTTGCACAAGGTCGGTCCATTCCAGAACACTTTACCGTTAAAATTTTCTACTCCGACAGACCTTGTAAGTTCGGTCGCATGTTCGGTCGATTCCAGTAACTTATTCCGTACAGAAAATACAAGCCCGACCGACCTTGTAAGTCCGGTCCCCAAGGTCGGTCCATTCCAGAAACTAATTCTCGCAGGGTAAACTGGGCTCGACCGACCTTGCAAGTTCGGTCGCAAGTTCGGTCTGGCCCAGACCCTTGTTTTCCTTTTTACATTCAACTCCAAACTTCACCCCATATAACCTAGTACCCCCTAACCTCATTTGGGCACTTCAAACACACCTTAAGACATCCTCAAACACTCATAAAACTCATTTTCTAATTCCTTAAGTCTTTACTTATATCTTCACAAAATTCCTAACACTTACAACGTTTTCTCCTTAAGATTTCTAGGTGGTTTCACCTATAATGACCACTATACCAAGGTGTTTCCTCTACACCTTAACATCATCTCTCAAACTTCTTTTCTTACTAACTAAACCTCCTTTTTCACATCTTACCTAAACATCACTTCCTTGGATATCAACATTACCTAAACCTTAAACAACTTCCTAGTTCACCAAAACTTTCTTAAAACACTTAGAACTTCTTACACATTTTCCAAATTTTGCCATAGCTTCTCTTGTATATACTCACATCCAAACACTTAGGTTTTACCTTATTTCATTCAAAAACACCTAAAACCATCAAGAACACCATCACTCACAAGACTTCACCAAATTTACACTACATCACAATATAGTGCACAATTTAAATTGCTTGGCACTTAGACCCTTAAACAACATGGCTCTTAGGCCCTTAAATTGCATAAACCTTAAACACTGAATTTCCACAATATATAAGCCTTTGACCTGCAATTACATACACCAAGACATATGTTCTTTTACTAGTCTCCTTGAGAACACTTTACTAAGTCATTCACCATTTGCTCTTTAGGTAGTTTTAGCAAGCATTATAAGCTCATTTCCCTAACCGTTAATCAAATTTCAATCTAGGTTTTAGGGTTTAGAAAATTTATTACCTTTCAAGAGTGCAAATGAAGCTTGGAGTGGTTCAAGAACAAGATTTCCAACTCCTTCAACAAGCCAAAATCGGCTAGAACACAAGAGACCAAACAAGGGTTTACTCTAGATTTTCGTTTTGCCCACAAGAGCTAGAAAAAGATGGAGTTTTCGAAATATTTTTACCTTAGAAGAACAAGGAGAAGGAGGGCCTTCTAATGGTGGTGTTGAAACTCCAAATGGGGTATACCCATAAAATCGAAAGTGCTTGTTTTTGGATTTTGGAAAGATGAAAAAGTAGCCCTTGGTGAGAGGATTACAATGGTGGTGTTTTTATAATTTTTGGAGGAGTTTGGAGAGAGTTACAAAGGAGAGAAGTTGAGTTTTGTGTGTGGGTCTTCAAAACTCCATGGAAATCGCATGGGTTGAAGAAGAAGGAAAAAGAGAGGTGCTGGTGTGGGGTGTTCACGTGAGAGAGAGGAGGGATGAGTGTGGGAGAGAGAGAATTGTGAGAGTAATAAAAGTGAGGTGAGGTTACTTTATTATTTTTGTTTTTAGTTAATAAGAGAGTGTGGGTGAGTGTGTGAGAGAGGGAAATAGAGGGGGGGGGGGGCCGGCTGGCATACACACACACACACACACATTTCACTTTTTATTTTAAAAGTGGACACATAGGTTTCAGTTATTTATACTTCTACCCCACAACTTACCGTTTTTGACAGTTTTTACTAATCTCTCGTTTTATTGGTTTTATTGGTCCTACAGCTTCACTAATATTTATTAATGATTATTTAGTTGACCAAAACTGTTACGAGTCTGTTTGACCCGCTTAAAGACACGTTTTCCCGGTTACCTCGAAAAACGTGCTTTAAGGTTCGGTAATGTTTTTAAACCGTTTTAAAGGTCCGTTTTCTTCGGGATTTGTTCCCTTATGATTATTTACACTTAATTAAGCTTCTAAATTACTTATTAGCCTAATTAATCACTATTTTTAATTACGGGGTATTTCAGGTTTGGTCAAAATATCCGCGATTTGGGAGGCACTGGGTAAATGAGAGATCTTTAGGGTTCCTTGAGTAACCCGCTCACGAATGAAAAAATAATCGACATCAATGATAAGTGCAAAACATATAGACTTATTAAGGTTTAATAACCTTATAACTTGCAGCATTTTAAGTAATGTTTTTCACTTATCTTACGTTTTTTCCTAGAATTATGTTTTGATATTAACTAATGTATTATATGTGTTAAATGTAGAAAAAAAACCATATTAATCGATATATCAAACGGGGATTAAAATAAGTCACACGACATGCACGCGCTAACCTTACTACCGTGTCACGTCCGTGGACATTTGGGCAGACAGAACCGCGGACGCCACAAGGAGAACAGCGCGCCACTTTATCAGAGACGTCCGGCCATATTTGGGCGGACAGAACCGCGGACAGGATAGAGATGTCCGGCCTTTTAAGGGCGGACAAAACACGGACGCAAGAGAAGACCGTGGCCCGTCCGTGGATATTTGGGCGGACAAGACTGAGGACCGTGACCATAGTCACGTCCGAGGATTAATACACGAACGCAGGCCGGACGCATGTCGGCACTGTTTTCCGTCAATCATGCACCGTGTGTTCCACTGAGACTCATCCCACCTAATGCATGAGACTATCTCACCTACTGCATGAGACTCATCTCATCTACTGCACCACCCTCCTTGTCGACTTCTTCAATATTTCTCTGCTATATAAACTCATTCCTCCTCTCCTATACGAGGAATCTATCCATCATCAATCCACTACACCACAAACCACACGTTCATCCCATTTCTCTTCTCCCGTCTTCTCCATTTTGTTTTCTTTTCATTCCACCATATCCACCTCTAGTCATACGTATACAAACAGCATAACAAATCCAGGAGTTAACTATAGATGATTTCTACTACTCTTGTTTCTGTTTATCTATTCAATATGCTAGGCAAGAATATATATACTCTGGGAATGGTTATTATAAGTTTGTATTAATTATGCAATATATTTTTACCGGTTTAGTTTAAATACAGTTTGTTACGATTAAAGCTTATCTCTCGTCTCTTTAATAAATTACATGAATTTATTAAAATGCTTTACTAAATCTATTTTGATCAGATCCGTGATAAATAGACAGGTTAATTAAGCCGTAAATCTGTAGAAAGCTTATTATGATTTAATAAGTTAGTATTTTCAGACGCAAATATAATTTCTCATACTTAATCCGTTTACATGTGTTTTGCTCGAATCTAGATTAGACCGAGCATTTTCTGGTAAACGAGTTCTTTTGAGTCTATGATTTAGTCCTCAAGATAATAACAGGAATTTTTGCCAAACTATTATAATAAAACCGGTAGACATAGCATAAGAGAGCAGACTATATAAACCTAAACCTAGAGTCCCGTTTAATTTACCTTTTACTTAGTTTTTATTTTATCTTTCCTTTTTATTTATAAAACAAGTCCTCAATCCCCTTTTGTGACACCGCTTAGGAATTAGATAATTCCCCTTGTCCCACGGTTTCGATATCCGGTCGCCTCCACTTTACAATACTAATGCGACCGGGATTGATTTGCAGCCCGTAGGTATTTTGATTTTTAATTTCTTTTTCATTTGTTTTAAAAACACCAGTTCCAACCACTCTCATGCTTGTCTGTCAAAATGGCGCCTTTCGGGGACTAGATTTATTCTAGTCCCTAAGCCCCGAATAATTCACTTGCTATATTATATATTTTGGTTATTTCATTTTGTTTATATTTTTGTTTGTTGTTTTACTAATTATATACTATATTTGTTTTCGTTATTTGTTTGTTGTTTATCTATTTCTTCATTTAATTATTCCATCAATTTAAATATCGCTTTAAATCAGTTATGTATTTCAAGTCCTTTACTTTACTGTCATTTAATTCCCGTCATTTACTTTTCGTTCTAAGTTTCTAACATTTAAATTCAGTAATCTAATTTCTGACATTTAAATTCTGTCATCTAATTCCTAACATTTAAATTTCTGTCATTTAAATTCCCAGTCATTTAAATTTCCTGTCATTTAAATACCCATGTCATTTAAATTCTAGCAATTAAATTCTGCCCTTTTTCTTTTAATTATTTACTGCATTTATTTTTATTTCTTTTTGTTTCATTATTTTCAGTTTATTTACTTATGTGTGCTTAATTAATTAATTTTTCTAATTTCATAAAATCTAAAAAAAAAAGAGCGTCCGACCTTAAAAGGCAGGACGCAAAACAGGACGCGAGAACAGCGCGCCACTAGAGACGTCCACCCATTTTTGCACGGACAAAGGCCCAGACGTCCCCAATGCGTTTGCCCATATTTCCACGGACGAAGGACGGACGCGCCAAGCATACAAAAAAAATGTCTACACTCCTGATTTTTAATCTTCTTCTTCTACCTCTTAAACTCTTCTTCTACATACCCGACGCTCTCCTCATTCTCGACGCCAGCGACCACCGCAGCAGCAACCCCGGCACCGACGCAACCGCAGCACCACCACCGCGCTACAATCAGCTCCGAAGCCGACGACCACATCACCACCGACACCATCGCTGAAGAACGAATTCCAAAAACAAGTTCCTCAGATTTCCTAATTGTTTTCGCAAATTTCAAACAAAAATAGAGTAGATTAGACATGTGATTGTGAGATTACGCTGATGACATTGTGCTTTGGCGGACAAGGTTTGCGATTCTGTTCAATAATGTGTGGTTTAGCTTAATCACAAAGCACTGCAACGCGTTCGAATTAGGGATTTCGCTCTGTCCGGGTCCTGCGTCCGGCCTTGCGTCCGTGCCCCCAGACCCGGACGTGTATATATAAAAAAAAATCTCGTTGTTTTTCCCCGCTGGATCGTAATGTCTCTTTTTGATATTAATTTAATTTTATGCCGTTATTGTTTATTTACCTCTTAATTTCAAAATTTATTAGTATGGTTTCGCACTCGTGGTGGACACTCCGGTGCTACTAGGGCAATTGCCCCGGTGCGTCCTCTTCTGCACCTCCTCCCCAGCCGACTCTTCGGATGATGGTTTTATTTCAGCGGAGGCTGTGCTTGGTATGATCAGGTAAGGATTTTTGATGAGAGGCGAAGAGCGCCTGATGGTGACAGGGCCACAGGGGTAGACACTCTGTTTGCTAGTTTTGGACTTTCACGGGTCCTAAACATGGGCGGGGCCTCTTCATTCCATCAATGGTCAGAGAGTTCTATGCAAATGCCCAGGCGGGTAACCAGAGGATACCTCTTTCATCCTCTATCTCCCCGTCGAGATCACACCAGAGTCTTTCTGTACTATCCTGTAACCTGCAGTTTCCGGATAGCCCAGACCATATCAGAGTGTTCAGAGATCACCTTGCGCAGATCAAAGACGAGGTGTCTCCAGGATGTAGGTCGGACGACCCGACGTAGGGTAGGAGGACAAGAATGTCCTCCCTTTCACGAGTTTCCCCACCTTGCTACAGAGACTCCTCGTAGAGGTCCTTAGTCATCAGATCCGGCCCCATGCCGCGATCGATGCTTCTGCTGAGGATTCTGCGCTTTTATTGGACTACTGTCCTCTCGCCATCTCCACCGGCTCAGCGCGTCTCTATTCCACACTCATGTGTTAGCCAGCTACCTAAGGTGGGTGTTACTTCGTCGGACGAAGAAGAAGAAGATCACCCAATTTTTCCCTCTTCATCCAGCACCACTTTTGCTCTATCCTTCCAAGGGCGCCACACATGGTTAGAGCTCTCGGACTGGAGAGCGCCCAGTCACATTGCAGACGTGAGGCGCTGGGCTCTCCTCCTGCCTTAGATGACGTACCTGGGTCAGGTCGAGTCGCACAGGCATGTCTTCCACCGGATCCTCCACTGCAGCAGGGCCTTCTACAGGAGCTACACCTTCATCTGATCTCGAGCCACCTTCCACAGCATAGGGAGCTGAGCCCTACGAGCCGACGACCACCATGATGCAGGCTCCAGCTCCTGATCCGATACCTCCTATCCCGTCAGAGCTGCAGACCCAGTTTCAGGCCTTCCATCTGATGCAGCAGTAGATACACCAGCGGTTTGAGAGCTTTGAGCAGACACAGCAGAGGATGCTGACTGAGCAGACTGCACTCCGTAAGGCCCAGGCACATATGACAGAGCGCTTAGACCGGAGTGAGGATTTGCAGGCACAGACAGCTCAACAACTTGCTCGGACGAATGAGCAGCAGGATCGGACGGCTCAGCTCATACAGCATCTCCTCGCTCAGATAGGTCAGGGACCGTAGCAGCCACCACAGCCACCGCAGTGATATTTCTTTCCTTTTAAATTAGTTTTATATATCTCTCTTGTTCACTAACTTATTGTAGACTCGTACTGTTTTAATCTTGTCTTACTTTTTTTTGTAATCAGGAGGTAACAGTTCACCTTTTCTTTTTATATTGCTAATGCTTTTATTTTATGCAATGCATTTTTATTTATGTTTTTGCTCTTACTCTATCTACATCTTATATTTATGTATTTTATCTTGGTGGAATTGACTGCTATTTATGGTGCCACTTGAGTTCTGCTGGCTATACAGGTTTTTCTTTTCCAAATAAATTCTATATTCAACATATAGCTGAACTCACATATGGAAAGCAACCTCAGTTGTTCTGGCAATTTTGATATCTCCCCGGTTGGACACTTGCGTGAACTTAAGTGTGAGGAACGTTTCACCCCTACCAAAGCTTTAAGTGTGAGGAAGGGTACCTTCCTCAATCTACGATACCAGGGGAGTCTTAGTTCCTTCTTTATTATATTAATGTTCAACCTACCTTACGTTAAAGCTTCTTTATTAATTTAATCCTTTATGAGTCTGGCATATTTTGAAAGGTCCTTTTCTTGATTTTATTTTGAACAATGAGGACATTGCTCCTCTCAAGTGTGAGGAAGTAGAGACCTTTCCCTGAAAATATGCCAGTTGTTCGTTAATGCCACACTCGGTTTTTGCTACTCTTTTGCTACTCTAATTGCCAAGTTTCTTTTAAAAAAAATGAGATAAAATAATTGTAGAAGTGTTTGAAATTTAGCCAAGTGACAACTCAAAGAATCGTTTTGTTTAAAGGAGTTTGTATAAAATTATTTTTAATCAAAATACTCTATTTTCACTGAAAATACGATAGATCTGCTAATTATAAAAACCAATTTAGCTTAGCTTGGGATTTTGGAAATGATTGGAAAGTTGGGAAAGAAAAGGATAAAGGCAAGGTACTCCGCTGTTTATAAATTTTTCTAAACAAAAAACAGGCCTCGTCTATCCGGTTATTAAGTCCTCCGGGGTGCCTTAACACCTATCTACCTAAGGTCTCGTGATCTGGGATAGAAGACCCAACACCGCCACAAGGATAGAGAGAAAAGTCTGGGGTACAGAAAAATAATGCAATATATGAAAAAAATGTTTGTTTTGTATAAAAATGATAGCAATAAATTGCAGTTTTTATTTATAAACATGAGTACGTGGTGTTGAAAGGTATTACGGAATAAGGCATTACTTCACACCCCTTGTCATCCCGGGTTAGAGAACTGAAATTGGAGGAAAATCCCAGGCTAATCTAACTTGTTTTCTACAATCTAGTTAATCTATGCTTTTATAAAATTGCTCTTTTTCACTGTATGCAAAAACCTACTTCTGAGAGCAGAAATATTATTTCAATTGTCACTTTGCCTAATTCTCTTCTACACTTATTTAATCTTGTTTTATACTACGGCTTAGAGATAGTTACACTCCTTATTTGCTTGAGGACAAGCAAAAGCTTAAGTGTGAGGAAGTTTGATAAGTGCAAAACATATAGACTTATTAAGGTTTAATCACCTTATAATTTGTAGCATTTTAAGTAATGTTTCTCACTTATCTTACGTTTTTTCCTAGAATTATGTTTTGATATTAACTAATGTATTATATGTGTTAAATGTAGAAAAAAAACCATATTAATCGATATATCAAACGGGGATTAAAATAAGTCACACGACATGCATGCGCTAACCTTACTACCGTGTCACGTCCGTGGACATTTGGGCGGACAGAACCGCGGACGCCACAAGGAGAACAGCGGGCCACTTTATCAGAGACGTTCGGCCATATTTGGGCGGACAGAACCACGGACAGGATAGAGACGTCCGGCCTTTTAAGGGCGGACAAAACACGGACGCAAGAGAAGACCGTGGCCCATCCGTGGATATTTGGGCGGACAAGACTGAAGACCGTGACCATAGTCACGTCCGGGGATTAATACACGGACGCAGGCCGGACGCATGTCGGCACGGTTTTCCTTCAATCATGCACCGTGTGTTCCACTGAGACTCATCCCACCTAATGCATGAGACTATCTCACCTACTGCATGAGACTCATCTTATCTACTGCACCGCCCTCCTTGTCGACTTCTTCAATATTTCTCTGCTATATAAACCCATTCCTCCTCTCCTATACGAGGAATCTATCCATCATCGATCCACTACACCACAAACCACACGTTCATCCCATTTCTCTTCTCCCGTCTTCTCCATTTTGTTTTCTTTTCATTCCACCATATCCACCTCTAGTCCTACGTATACAAACAGCATAACAAATCCAGGAGTCGACTATAGATGATTTCTACTACTCTTGTTTCTGTTTATCTATTCAATATGCTAGGCTAGAATATATATACTCTGGGAATGGTTATTATAAGTTTGTATTAATTATGCAATATATTTTTACCGGTTTAGTTTAAATACAGTTTGTTACGATTAAAGCTTATCTCTCGCCTTTTTAATAAATTACATGAATTTATTAAAATGCTTTACTAAATCTATTTTGATCAGATCCGTGATAAATAGACAGGTTATTTAAGCCGTAAATCTGTAGAAAGCTTATTATGATTTAATAAGTTAGTATTTTCAGACGCAAATATAATTTCTCATACTTAATCCGTTTACATGTGTTTTGCTCGAATCTAGATTAGACCGAGCATTTTCTGGTAAACGAGTTCTTTTGAGTCTATGATTTAGTCCTCAAGATAATAACAGGAATTTTTGCCAAACTATTATAATAAAACCGGTAGATATAGCATAAGAGAGCAGACTATATAAACCTGAACCCAGAGTCCCATTTAATTTACCTTTTACTTAGTTTATTTTATCTTTCCTTTTTATTTATAAAAACAAGTCAATTAAACCCCCTTTTTGTGACACCGCTTAGGAATTAGATAATTCCCCTTTAGTCCCACGGTTCGATATCCGGTCGCCTCCACTTTACTATACTACTGCGACCGGGATTTGTTTGCAGCCCGTAAGGTATTTTGAGTTTTTAATTTCTTTTTCATTTGTTTTAAAAACACCAGTTCCAACCACTCTCATGTTCCTGTCTGCAATCAATATGCTTGATTCGACTATGGAGAGCAGGGTTTGCGGCGATGAATGTTGCTCCAAGGTTGTCGCAGTGCAAGTGTGGAGGATAGCGAAGAGAGAACCCCATTTCAGTAAGAAGTTGTTGAAGCCAGAGGACTTCCACCGCAGTGCATGCCACCGCCTTGTACTCCGCCTCAGTAGAAGATCTGGCGACATTTTTCTGTTTCCGGGATGACCATGAGATGAGGTGGGAGCCGAAGAAGACCATGTAAGTGGCGATGGAGTGGCGGTCTGAAATACCCCAAACCTTGGTATGTTGTGTAAATGTTAAACTATGGTATTTAAAGGCTAAAAAGTGCCTTAGAAACATAAATGAAACATTTAAACCATGGTAAAACACAATAAAACACTAAGACACGGTTTGAGCAAAAACATGCTCTAAGCTTGGAGTGAACTTGGTTAGGACCCAAAGAGCCTACCAAGACTTGATAATGTTTAACTATGATCTTATAGGGCTAATTAAGTCCTTAGGAAACTTTGGTAGACAATGAAACCAAACAAAACACAAATAAATACCTTAAGGTCAATATGGGCTAAAAGGTGCTCTAAGCTTGGGATAAATGTGTATAAGGCCTAATGGTCATACCTATGCCTTAATTATATGTTAATGAACATATTAAAGCAATTACCAAAGAAAACCAAGCTTGAAAACAAGTTAAAACGCAAAATGTGCTTTAAGGAGTCTTAAAGCACGTTTTTGAAAAATTGTCTTGTAAATGAGTTTTGAATGGCTAAATGTCCATCATTACTCTTTAATTAACATGTGTACTATATAGTATCACATTTGGGTGGCTATATCAATGGGAAATCAAAAATTTCACTTCTATGTGCCTTGTTTTTGGTGAATAGTGATTTTTATAACTAGTTTGTAACATATAATGTTATAAGTGAGACAATTGACTAATAAAGTCTAAAGTACCCCTAGGTACTATTTGGGGCCGGTTTTTAAGGTGTTGTGACTCACCACCCTTGTTAGTTTACTAAGAAAAGAAAGAATGACTAATTAGTATACTATTTGCTTTATAAGGATAAATATCTTAACAAAAGCAAACTTATCTCCTCATTCTCTTCTTCCTTTCATTTCCCACGGTGGCCACCTTCTTCCTCCTCTCTCCATCGGTTTCCAACAGAGCCATACCATTCTCATCCTTCCTCACTTGTAACTTATGACTCCATGCTCCGAATTTAATTCCGAGACTACCGTTCTCTTAGTTGGAGCAAGCTCTACAACCTTGTCCTTTCAAATCCTCAAAACCACCATTTTGGTGCCAAGGAGAACTTCCATGGAAGGGGCTTGAGCTAATATTTTTATGCCTTGTTGATCACCTTTGCTTCAAGGTAAGGAAAAACCAAAGAAAACTCCATTTCCTCTCTTTTTAGTACATGGCCGAAAATTAACCTCACCATGGTGTCTTTACCTTGCTTGTTTAGCTTCATTTGAATCTTCCAAGGGCTAGGAGGAGTCCTCTCTTGATATATATTCAAGCTCTCTTTCCATTCCAAGGTAAAACAATCATGTTAATACCTTAAGATAATATATGTAACTAGGGTTTACAATGAGATAAAGCTTAAAGCTTATATACTCATTTCAATGTTGGTATATTGTTTAGTTGTTGGCAAGGAACCAAATGCCTTACCGGTTTTACAAGGAAACAAGAAAGAAATTTGTGAGGAAAAGAGGTAAACAAGCTATCTCAATGTGGTTTAATGCCTTAGGAGAAATAAGCTTATAATGCTTGTTAAAACTACCTAAAGAGCAAATGGTGAATGACCTAGTAAAGTGTTCTCAAGGAGACTAGTAAAAGAACATATGTATTGGTGTATGTATTTGCAGGTCAAAGGCATTATTTATGTGGGAAATTCAGTGTTTAAGGATTATGCAATTTAAGGGCCTAAGAGCCATGTTATTTAAGGGCCTAAGTGCCAAGCAAGTTTAGTTATGCACTATATTGTGATGTAGTGTAAAGTTGGTGAAATTTTGTGAGTGATAATGTTCTTGATGGATTTAGGTGCTCTTGAGTGCTTAATGGTGAAAACTATGAGTTTTGGAATGATGATGTGCTAAGAGAACCCATGGCGAAATTTGTAAAATGTATAAGGAATTCTAAGTGCTTAAATGAACTTGGGTGAACTAGGAATTGTTAGGAATGGACACATGCTTCACTAAGGGAGAACACATGCATTAAGGTGTTCTAAGGGTGCTATAAGGATATAGGTATTGTCTTGGAAGTTCTAGAAATCCAATGAGTGTTTTAGGAGATATTAAAGTCTTGGAGAAGTTTGTTTAAGGTTTAGGTCATGTTGATGAATAAGGAGAGAATGATGTTTAGGTAAGGTTTTGAGAAAGGAATTTAAGGAGTTGTGAAAGAGAAGATTTGGCTAGTAAGAGAAGGTGCTTGGGAGATGATGTTATGATGGTGAGGAAACACTTTGGTATAAAGGTTATTAGGATGAAACCACTTGTAAAACTAGGAGAAAACATTGTAAGTGTTAGAAATTTGTGAAGATATAAGTAAAGGTTTAAGGAATTAGAAAAAGAGTTTTGTGAGTGTTTAAGGATATCTTAAGTTGTGTTTAAAGTGCCCAAATGAGGTTAGGGAGTATTAGGTTATATGGGGTGAAGTTTGGAGTTGAATGTAAAAAGGAAAACATAGATTTGGGTCCGACCGGACTTGCGACCGGACTTGCAAGCTCGGTCGGGACCTGTTTACCCTGCGAGAATTAGCTTCTGGAATGGACCGGGCATAGGACCGGATGGACAAGTCCGGTCGGGCTAAATTTACAAAGGGAATAAACTCTCTGGAATGGACCGGACATAGGACCGGACTTACAAGTCCGGTCGGAGTAGAAAATTTTGTACGGATTGAGTTACTGGAATCGACCGGACATGGACAAGTCCGGTCGGCAAGTCCGGTCGGACTAAAAATGTGGTTTAAGGTTATGAAATGAAATGTAAGATGGGGATTGATAGGTAATGATGTTATAAGGTTGTTGAGGACATGTTAGGTGAGTTTAAATGGCAATTAAGTGGGTGAGAAGTTGTATCAAAATGTGAAAGTAAAACAAGTTAAAGTGTAAAGTTGTGTAACTAAGTTAACGGGAAAGTTAAGCATTATACCTTAAATAATCAAGCAAACCCCGAAGTTAATAAAAACACATGTGGTGTTAACAGTTGTTCGAGAATCGCTCGAGGAACCTAAGTGGACGTGGTAAATGGACTCCGGTGACAGGTATGGTTTTCTTGCAACCTATGTCCTACCGGATTACACCGGCTTGTATGCCAATATGTTTTATTGAGTGTTTGCCACCTTGTAAGATTAAAACATGTAATGAGTTTATAGTAATTCATTTATGTGGCGAATTTGGCCTCCGATACCATTTAACCTCAAATATGTGTTAAACCTTAGCTAACCAAAACTAGGAACACATGAGTGATCGGTATTCGGAGTTGACGGCCCAAACCTTGGGAACGTGCTAACCACGGCTATGTGTGAGTTAATTGGACATTGTTGTTGTGAGCAAGTGTGTGAACCTCCCTTGTGTGCTTAACTCGGTTATGATACCGTATGGTGTGTGGATGTGGTAGGGCTCCATAATGGATCCCTAACTACTTATTATTAAGTGTATATGTACTAATGGGGGGTGAGGAGTCCGGTTGTTCCGGCCACGCGTGTGATGGACGGGAGTCGTTATCTTATCCGGTTCGGCTCTCTTGGTGTATGTATAGGTGGTATTCCAATTTGGTTTCTACCTTCCCTTAGCTTATCCAAAGCTAGTTACTGACTCACGTCGGGCCACAGGGGCATACGAATATTTCGGTGTGCTTGGGATTACTATATCCGACACACCTTGGGTACAAGTTAACCGTTCTATATAACCGGACGGTAACGAGGATGGTAACGAGCTTAACATGGGATTGGCAAAAATCCCTAGGCTCACATGGTATACTAACTATGGTGGAAGGTTCCTTGTGAGAACCGATTTTATGGTGTTATGTAATGCTATGGTGCTATGCAAATTCCCTTGCTATGCTATGGTATATTTATAGATTGGATGATTAAAATGAATGCGATGTCATCATGTGTGCGTCGAAACAAGAAAGGTGTTGATATGTTTTATTATGTGAGGAATGAGATATGTTGTAGGATATGGAGAGTGTGGATCATGGAAATGAATCCCAGTTGCGACAAGAGGCATTTAAGGATAACCCGGTTAATGGGTACATGTCGTTTGTTAAGGAAGTAGCTCCGTTTAGAGGAGAGTCACTCTAGGGTTTAAGGAATCATTGGATGGTTGGTTAAGTGTGGATGTTTTGGTTATAGGTTGAGCCCATTGAGGCGAAATGTTATGTGTTGTATGGTTATGGCTTGTATGCATGATTTAAATATAACCAACTGCATGCTAAGACGACAATTAGTTGTGCGTGGCCCGGTAGCATGTGGGCTGCGGGATTACCATACCAGCAAAGGTGCTGAGCCCCTTGGGGGCCACCCTTTCTCTCCTTTTCTATTTCAGGTACAAGGAGCTGGAAGCCGTTCGAGAGTAGGACGGGGTAGGTGTTTATACATGGGTAGCCATTTAAATGGCATAAGCATTGTAGGCGTAGTAAGACCGAAATTGTTATCGGCATTAGTTTGTAAATACTCGGTACGGTTGGATTGTAATAAGTATATGGGTTGTTGTTAAGGGAAGCTAATGTAACGTGTAGTTGCTCGGGAGTCTAGTCCATCAGACCGATACAAAGTACATGTATTAGCCTTGTTAACCACGTGGGTGGTTAACGGCGTGTAACACCATTGGAATAAGTAATGTGATGAGTTGAGATTTCCGCTGCAGTTTAATGTTATGTGTATGGTGATAGTTGGGGTGTTACAAAAAGTGGTATCAGAGCGAAGTATCGCTCTGATGACTGAATTACCGAGCTTAGGAAGTACCGAGTTAGGATTTAAGTACTTTGGGTTAAGGGTTGAGTGATAGCGTGAGAGGTACGCTAGTAAGGGACTACCAGTGAATACTGGAAACCTACTATATCCATCCCACCCTCCACAATCCCTGTTATATAATTTGGGAAACAACGCCAGAGAGATGGAAGTCCACTCTTATATTCGGGAATACCCGATCTGGCTGTTATTAAATACCTTTAGGGTACGGAGAACCTGTCATACGGTTGATCCCGAAAACTGGGAATCCCGGAGACGGTCTCCATCTGAACAATGTTAACCGCATTTAATAGCGAAGAATGAAGGAATTTGTGTATAGGAGAATAGAATTTCCAGCAACCTGGGTCGACATGCTAAGCAGTCGAGAACAACCAGCTTGCAACGCACCAACCGTGCAACGGGCAAGAAATGGATTAATAAAACCCGAGACGAATGTCTATGGGACCACAGTTGATAAATAAAACACCAACGGTATACCAACCGTCAAGGAACTACAACGTAGTGCCCAAACAAGAGACAAGTCTCAGTAACCACGACAAGTGCGTGGAGCGGGCTATAAAGAGGATACGATACTAAGACAAAGGGGTCTCCCAGAATGGGAAACACCCTAGTTAATGATTATCATGTGAGGACAGTGGGGAGTTACCCAGAGGGTTATTATCAAGGCAGTAAGATCAGTGAGGGCCAACAAGGCCACTGATGACAGTATGAGTAAAAAGAATACCACAACTGGTATGTGTTAAACGGACAGCCAGTTAGCATGGCGCACTTGCCATGGCAAGTGCTGCTATAACAGGGCTGTTCGGGAAATTTATAACCACTACAAGTACTTAGTAAAGTGCCACGAAGTTAAGTGTGAACATTATAACAGTGGAAGGGCCTGTTAGCCTAACCTCTGTAATTGGAAGTACACCAGTCGGCAAGAAGCTAGACTTGGCTAAGGTAAGAAGATGTTGTGAAACCATGGAAATCTTTCTTTCAAACCTAATTTTATTCAAACCCTTTCTTTTCAAAACCAGATTTCCTTTCAAACCAACACTTCTTTCCGACCTTCTTTTAAACCAAACCAGTGAAACCAGGGGCAATTGACAAGGATACAACAGTGGATAAACCTTCCCTCGATTAAGTTCGGGAAGCAAGGAATGAATATTGTCACGGGACAATATAAGGGAGTTGACAACAGAATACTTCACCTAGGCGCGTGACGGACACTACGAGTGTACCAACTGTGTTGTGGGACGACCGCACTCCGATAGGAGCATGTGGGCCTGACAGACCTACTTATAGGTTAGTTGGGTAAGTAGTAATGTATCAGTATGATACCCCATATATGTATACGAGTAGAGTCCGAAACACGGGAAGTAGTCGACTCCGTCTACGGTCAACAGTATAAATCAAGCAGGAGCTAGAAAATATAAGGAATGCTTGAAGTCAAGAAACTCAGTTAAGTTAACGAGACTAAAGGAATTAGTGAATTCCTTTCAAGGAAATGTTTAAGAGTCAGGAGGTGCGAAGTGCACTAACTGCAATGTAAAGACATCGCATATGTCTTAAGGATCCTCAGAGATGAACATTATAGCTGGAAAACAGGGCAGGGCAGATGCCTAATGTGGACACAGTAAAGTGCAATGGACGGGATGAAATTCCCAGAATGAGTACCTACATTATTAGGAAATGATGACCTTCACAGAAGAAACTGATAACCAGTGAAGCACGCAAACGACGTGGCTAACTGAATATACCAGTAGCAACACCCAGGAGCGATCCTTAAAGGGTGTTCGCATCAATAATTGTTGCACAAAATGACATGGCAGAAACACAAGGGTTGAAATTAACACCCAGTTTAGACATAAGTTGTCAGGAGACGGACTGACAAACCTAAGGGACATCCCATGAAAGGAAACGGAATGCAACGACCTTGTCATGGAGGCCACTACAACCTCTAAATATGTAATGTTGTACAGACAAGTACATATGTGTGGACAGCCTACAATGAGCCCAGCTCAAGGCAAATAAGGCTTATAAGCCATAATCAAGATATGTTATATAAATTCGATTGATGGTAGAAGTTTATGTGGTATAAGTGAATAGAGTGGTAAGCGAACCACTGCATTAAGAGTGGGAATACCTCTCGATATTGTGAGACCGCAGGAGCGGTAGTTATGTGAATCAAGTTCAAGAATATGTGGAGGATGGACCACGTTGTTATTACCCCAGGATGATTTGAATAAGAATAATACGAAAGGAAATGTTGTACCAGTTGTGTAGACAGGAAGTGTGATAAGTTAATAGCAATCACCATAGGTGTGTGAAGCTAAATGTGTAGCGAACAACGCTCAAGGGGAAAATAGTAGTGTATTCAAAAAATCAGCCAAATAAGTGGCCAGATAAACCCAGTGTAATGGCGGAAGCTAATATAATAGCGGATGCAGTATAAGTTGATGTGTATATTAAGTAAGGATACGGTGCGCAATAAGCGACTGTTGCCTGAATATTGTTAGATGATAAAATGGGGAATGAACAGAGTTATGAGTTAAACCCAGTGGAGGCACAACAGTAAGCGATAGCAAACGAACCGAGCAGTAAGCCGGTGGCAAGTGTTAAATGATAAGGATTTCAGTGAAAATTCCTTGCAATCGCATGAGAGAGTTGCTGTCAAGGGCTTACGCCTCTGCACTCTGTATGACTGAGTGTTTTGGTATTGCTCTTGCACAGTAATGATCGAGTGGGATAGCTAGGAATCAGAAGCATGGTAATTATGGAGGAATAATGCTATAATGGCCGATGCATAGGTAATGCAAGGCCGCAGGAATGAAAGAATACATGTACAAAACCAAGGGTGGAGACATGATTAACAGTAAATAACTACAGTAACACTAAATACCAAAGGTCGGTATGAGATATACCCCAGGTGTGGGAAATAACTGAGAGAGCACTACACATTAGTAGTAGCTCAATCTCAACCGACAGTAAGTCGGTAGAAGTAAGTCAATCATTGTGAATTACATAGTAGTTTACGCGGTAAGCTATTGGAGAAGTGGATGGGAAATTGTGAAACTCACCGAATTCGCTCAGGGTAAGAGATACCATGCCGGTTGAGAAACCATTGTTACCTAGATAAGGGTAATACATTGGAGATGTACAATACATTAACAGTAACGAATGGGGCAAACCAGCTCTATAATTATCAGGGTTGCGCAACAGAGGCCAGTGAGCCCATGCGTCAGGTACCGGATATATATTGTGAATATGAATGGATGGCTAGTTATCAGTTCCTAAAAGCCTCACAGGCCAGGACCGAAACCGGTTATGAGTTACAACTCCAATGCGAATTCTTGGTTTAGGAACTAAATCGCGAATATGGTTAAGATCCTCTAATCAGAATCCATTGTGTAATAGACCGCGTGGAAGTTAAAACACTTCACGACGGCAGAACATTTTAAGCTAATGCTCAGTGATTGATTACGTGGGCGTAATCCCTTTTAAGGGGGGTAGAGCGCAAAACCACTTAGTGTGTTTTACCGTACAAGTGTACGTGAATGGGGTTGTGCATAGCACAAAATGAATGTTATGATGGTTGGCGCGTGGTTATATAAACATACGCATTTATTTGTGGTTAAATTGTGGTAATCGCGCACAAAAGATGCGAATACCATTGTGGGAAGTGTGTCATTTTGTTAACAGTGGTGTGTGAGAGTACAAGTGGAAGGGAGTAAAGAAACTCCCGGGGAACTAAAACCCCGACGGTGCATAAATGTAAACCATGTATGGTATTTTGATAAAAATATATGTATATATATACAGTGTTGTGATTTACGAAGGGGTATGAGACCGACATAGAACCTAGTGAGAATTAAATTTCTAGGTAACTTGAATTAAGTTGGATTTGGATGATGATGAGACGGAGTTCTATCCCTTGGAGATGTTATGATTATGACTAGAAGGATTCAAAGATAGAAAATGGGATATGCTTGAATTAATTGTTGGTTGAAAATGAAGTGGGAGGTGAAACTTGATTATCATGAGATCAAGGGAAGCCGAACACAAATTGGGGTGGAAAGATAGTTCAACACCGATGCTGATCACATCAGTGTTGGATGATTCTTGAAGCTCCCTATAAGTGATTACAAATAACCATGTTAAGAAAGATACAAGGAGCATAAACTGGACTTGGAGTTGTGTGGTGTTTTCAAAAGGATTTTCAATTGGTGTTTTCAAACAATCGATTAATATTTTGAATAAAAGATCTTCTTATACTTAACCTAGTAAAGAATATTTTTGTAGTACTTGCTCACGAGCTGAGGACGTATGAGCCTTTGTCTTCGGACCGGTGACATGAGAAGTATATATGTTAAAGATTAAGTGACTGTTTTGATCTCCCAAAGGAACGGGGACCAGAAGGTGTCCATCGCGACCGGGTTCTGCGGGATCACTGTGTATATGTACTCAACGTGGGATTCGAACCCATGGAGAGATGGAAAAGGTATTTCTGTTTGATATACATGCTATGACATGTTGTTTGGTACGTGTGATAAAGGTTATTTTGGCTTTGATCTCCTAAAGTGTATGCTATCAAGACCTATGAGTAAATGTGTTGTGTTACCCGGGCCTACGAGTCCAAATGTGGTTATGTCACCCAGACCTAAGAGTCTGAGGGATATTATGTTAGTGCAAGTGTGGTGAAGGTACCCGGACCATTAAGTCCAAGGTTACCATGTGAGTATGATATTTTATGTGTAATGTGGATATGTTGCCCGGACCATTAAGTCCGAGGTTGGATGTAAAGGGTGGTTGGTAATGGAAGTTTTATGGCTATAAGTAATTCCCGTATTCTAATCCAATGATGCGAGGAAATGTGAACTTCGAGGACGAAGTTCTTTTAAGGGGGGTAGATTGAAATACCCCAAACCTTGGTATGTTGTGTAAATGTTAAACTATGGTATTTAAAGGCTAAAAAGTGCCTTAGAAACATAAATGAAAACATTTAAACCATGGTAAAACACAATAAAACACTAAGACACGGTTTGAGCAAAAACATGCTCTAAGCTTGGAGTGAACTTGGTTAGGACCCAAAGAGCCTACCAAGACTTGATAATGTTTAATTATGATCTTATAGGGCTAATTAAGTCCTTAGGAAACTTTGGTAGACAATGAAACCAAACAAAACACAAATAAATACCTTAAGGTCAATATGGGCTAAAAGGTGCTCTAAGCTTGGGATAAATGTGTATAAGGCCTAATGGTCATACCTATGCCTTAATTATATGTTAATGAACATATTAAATCAATTACCAAAGAAAACCAAGCTTGAAAACAAGTTAAAACGCAAAATGTGCTTTAAGGAGTCTTAAAGCACGTTTTGAAAAATTGTCTTGTAAATGAGTTTTGAATGGCTAAATGTCCATCATTACTCTTTAATTAACATGTGTACTATATAGTATCACATTTGGGTGGCTATATCAATGGGAAATCAAAAATTTCACTTCTATGTGCCTTGTTTTTGGTGAATAGTGATTTTTATAACTAGTTTGTAACATATAATGTTATAAGTGAGACAATTGACTAATAAAGTCTAAAGTACCCCTAGGTACTATTTGGGGCCGGTTTTAAGGTGTTGTGACTCACCACCCTTGTTAGTTTACTAAGAAAAGAAAGAATGACTAATTATATACTATTTGCTTTATAAGATAAATATCTTAACAAAAGCAAACTTATCTCCTCATTCTCTTCTTCCTTCATTTCCCACGGTGGCCACCTTCTTCCTCCTCTCTCCATCGGTTTCCAACAGACCATACCATTCTCATCCTTCTCACTTGTAACTTATGACTCCATGCTCTGAATTTAATTCCGAGACTACCGTTCTCTTAGTTGGAGCAAGCTCTACAACCTTGTCCTTTCAAATCCTCAAAACCACCATTTTGGTGCCAAGGAGAACTTCCAGGAAGGGGCTTGAGCTAATATTTTATGCCTTGTTGATCACCTTGCTTCAAGGTAAGGAAAAACCAAAGAAAACTCCATTTCCTCTCTTTTTAGTACATGGCCGAAAAATTAACCTCACCATGGTGTCTTTACCTTGCTTGTTTTAGCTTCATTTGAATCTTCCAAGGGCTAGGAGGAGTCCTCTCTTGATATATATTCAAGCTCTCTTTCCATTCCAAGGTAAAACAATCATGTTAATACCTTAAGATATATATGTAACTAGGGTTTACAATGAGATAAAGCTTAAAGCTTATATACTCATTTCAATGTTGGTATATTGTTTAGTTGTTGGCAAGGAACCAAATGCCTTACCGGTTTTACAAGGAAACAAAAGAAATTTGTGAGGAAAAGAGGTAAAAAGCTATCTCAATGTGGTTTAATGCCTTAGGAGAAATAAGCTTATAATGCTTGTTAAACTACCTAAAGAGCAAATGGTGAATGACCTAGTAAGTGTTCTCAAGGAGACTAGTAAAAGAACATATGTATTGGTGTATGTATTTGCAGGTCAAAGGCATTATTTATGTGGGAAATTCAGTGTTTAAGGATTATGCAAGGGCCTAAGAGCCATGTTATTTAAGGGCCTAAGTGCCAAGCAAGTTTAGTTATGCACATATTGTGATGTAGTGTAAAGTTGGTGAAATTTTGTGAGTGATAATGTTCTTGATGGATTTAGGTGCTCTTGATGCTTAATGGTGAAAACTATGAGTTTTGGAATGATGATGTGCTAAGAGAACCCATGGCGAAATTTGTTAAAATGTATAAGGAATTCTAAGTGCTTAAATGAACTTGGGTGAACTAGGAATTGTTAGGAATGGACACATGCTTCACTAAGGGAGAACACATGCATTAAGGTGTTCTAAGGTGCTATAAGGATATAGGTATTGTCTTGGAAGTTCTAGAAATCCAATGAGTGTTTTTAGGAGATATTAAAGTCTTGGAGAAGTTTGTTTAAGGTTTAGGTCATGTTGATGAATAAGGAGAGAATGATGTTTAGGTAAGGTTTTGAGAAAGGAATTTAAGGAGTTGTGAAAGAGAAGATTTGGCTAGTAAGAGAAGGTGCTTGGGAGATGATGTTATGATGGTGAGGAAACACTTTGGTATAAAGGTTATTAAGGATGAAACACCACTTGTAAAACTAGGAGAAAACATTGTAAGTGTTAGAAATTTGTGAAGATATAAGTAAAGGTTTAAGGAATTAGAAAAAGAGTTTTGTGAGTGTTTAAGGATATCTTAAGTTGTGTTTAAAGTGCCCAAATGAGGTTAGGGAGTATTAGGTTATATGGGGTGAAGTTTGGAGTTGAATGTAAAAAGGAAAACATAGATTTGGGTCCGACCGGACTTGCGACCGGACTTGCAAGCTCGGTCGGGACCTGTTTACCCTGCGAGAATTAGCTTCTGGAATGGACCGGGCATAGGACCGGACATGGACAAGTCCGGTCGGGCTAAATTTACAAAGGGAATAAACTCTCTGGAATGGACCGGACATAGGACCGGACTTACAAGTCCGGTCGGAGTAGAAAATTTTGTACGGATTGAGTTACTGGAATCGACCGGACATGGACAAGTCCGGTCGGCAAGTCCGGTCGGACTAAAAATGTGGTTTAAGGTTATGAAATGAAATGTAAAGATGGGGATTGATAGGTAATGATGTTATAAGGTTGTTGAGGACATGTTAGGTGAGTTTAAATGACAATTAAGTGGGTGAGAAGTTGTATCAAAATGTGAAAGTAAAACAAGTTAAAGTGTAAAGTTGTGTAACTAAGTTAACGGGAAAGTTAAGCATTATACCTTAAATAATCAAGCAAACCCCGAAGTTAATAAAAACACATGTGGTGTTAACAGTTGTTCGAGAATCGCTCGAGGAACCTAAGTGGACGTGGTAAATGGACTCCGGTGACAGGTATGGTTTTCTTGCAACCTATGTCCTACCGGATTACACCGGCTTGTATGCCAATATGTTTTATTGAGTGTTTGCCACCTTGTAAGATTAAAACATGTAATGAGTTTATAGTAATTCATTTATGTGGCGAATTTGGCCTCCGATACCATTTAACCTCAAATATGTGTTAAACCTTAGCTAACCAAAACTAGGAACACATGAGTGATCGGTATTCGGAGTTGACGGCCCAAACCTTGGGAACGTGCTAACCACGCTATGTGTGAGTTAATTGGACATTGTTGTGTGAGCAAGTGTGTGAACCTCCTTGTGTGCTTAACTCGGTTATGATACGTATGGTGTGTGGATGTGGTAGGGCTCCATAATGGATCCCTAACATATTATTAAGTGATATGTACTAAGGGGGGTGAGGAGTCCGGTTGTTCCGGCCACGGTGTGATGACGGGAGTCGTTATCTTATCCGGTTCGGCTCTCTTGGTGTATGTATAGGTGGTATTCCAATTTGGTTTCTACCTTCCCTAGCTATCCAAAGCTAGTTACTGACTCACGTCGGGCCACAGGGGCATACGAATGTTATTTCGGTGTGCTTGGGATTACTATATCCGACACACCTTGGGTACAAGTTAACCGTTCTATATAACCGGACGGTAACGAGGATGGTAACGAGCTTAACATGGGATTGGCAAAAATCCCTAGGCTCACATGGTATACTAACTATGGTGGAAGGTTCCTTGTGAGAACCGATTTTATGGTGTTATGTAATGCTATGGTGCTATGCAAATTCCCTTGCTATGCTATGGTATATTTATAGATTGGATGATTAAAATGAATGCGATGTCATCATGTGTGCGTCGAAACAAGAAAGGTGTTGATATGTTTTATTATGTGAGGAATGAGATATGTTGTAGGATATGGAGAGTGTGGATCATGGAAATGAATCCCAGTTGCGACAAGAGGCATTTAAGGATAACCCGGTTAATGGGTACATGTCGTTTGTTAAGGAAGTAGCTCCGTTTAGAGGAGAGTCACTCTAAGGTTTAAGGAATCATTGGATGGTTGGTTAAGTGTGGATGTTTTGGTTATAGGTTGAGCCCATTGAGGCGAAATGTTATGTGTTGTATGGTTATGGCTTGTATGCATGATTTAAATATAACCAACTGCATGCTAAGACGACAATTAGTTGTGTGTGGCCCGGTAGCATGTGGGCTGCGGGATTACCATACCAGCAAAGGTGCTGAGCCCCTTGGGGGCCACCCTTTCTCTCCTTTTCTATTTCAGGTACAAGGAGCTGGAAGCCGTTCGAGAGTAGGAGGGGTAGGTGTTTATACATGGGTAGCCATTTAAATGGCATAAGCATTGTAGGCGTAGTAAGACCGAAATTGTTATCGGCATTAGTTTGTAAATACTCGGTACGGTTGGATTGTAATAAGTATATGGGTTGTTGTTAAGGGAAGCTAATGTAACGTGTAGTTGCTCGGGAGTCTAGTCCATCAGACCGATACAAAGTACATGTATTAGCCTTGTTAACCACGTGGGTGGTTAACGGCGTGTAACACCATTGGAATAAGTAATGTGATGAGTTGAGATTTTCGCTGCAGTTTAATGTTATGTGTATGGTGATAGTTGGGGTGTTACACGGTCATGGGGAGCCCCAGCCCAGTCGGCATCCGAATAGACATGAAAGTTGAGAGAAGAACCTACACCAAAGAAAAGGCCCAAGTGTCGGGTTCCACAGAGGTAATGAAGTATCCTTTTAACCATCTTCTAGTCATCTTCACTAGGTTTGTGCATTTGTTGACATACTCTGTTCACTACAAATGCGATGTCGGGACGTGTGTTTGATAAATATTGTATACTGCCTACAATTTGTCTATATTTTATTGGATTTTGGAATGGTTTAGAGTTGTCTGCAGTTTGAGTGGAATGTGGGGTCATAGTGGCAGATTTTGATGTTTCCATGTTTGTGGCGCAGAGCAGATCATGAATATATTTGGTTTGGGTTAGGAGAATACCGTTTCTAGTGTGAGTAACATCAACTCCTAAGAAGTAGGTAGCTCATGGGTAGCCGAAATAGGGAAGTTGGCTGAAAGAGTGGTGAGAAAGGTATCAATTAAATGCTGGGAAGAGGCAGTGAACAGAATGTCGTCCACATAGATTAGAACAAACATTCTTTCCTGTTTAACTTGATAGATGAACAGAGAAGAATCAGAGAGAGAGAGGCTTTAAAACCAATGTCAACAAGAAAAGTGCTTAGCTTAGAAAATTAGACATGTGGTGACTATTTTAATCCATACAAGGATTTATAGAGACGGCAGACATGGTTAGGGTACTGGGGATCCACAAAACCGCGGGGCTGATGAATGAAAACTTCCTCCTCAAGTTCACCGTGGAGGAAGGCATTCTGTATGTCTGCCTAATGAAGATGCCAGTTGTGAGAACTAGCTAAAGAGATAACCAGTCTAATAGTGGAGATTTTAACAACGGGATTGTAGGTTTGAGTGTAGTCCACCCCATAGGATTGGTTGAACCCTTGAGCGGCTAGACGTGCCTTAGGTCATTGTAAACTTCCATCTGAATTAAACTTGGTTCTTAGAACCCACTTTGTTCCTAGAATGTTCATAGACTAATTAGGGGGAACAAGCTCCCATGTTCAAGTTTTCAAAAGAGCCTCATATTCCTTTTTCATGGCAGCACACCACTCTGGATGGGCTAAGGCCTAGGAAAAAGTGGGGTTATTAAGAATTGATGTAGTGGTGGTGTGATGAGCTTGAGGCCATAAGATTGTACCATCAGTGTATGTTTTTGGTTTCAGAGAGTGTGTCTGTGATCTGGTAATCATATGATGAGTGGGGACAGTAGTAGTCTCAGGAATAGGTACAGGGTCAGAGTGCATGGAGCTAGAAGGTTGTGGAGCATCAGAAGTAGTGGGAGGAGAAGTGTGTTATGGAGATGGGATAAGGGAATGTTCTGTAGAGTTGGTAGGATGAGAAGTATGATGTGTGATGACCTGGGTATAGGAAGCATGGTCATAGGGAATGGGAGCCACAGATTGAGGCTGAGGAGATGTAGATGGTTGATGTGAGAAGGGAAAGTGAGTTTCATTGAAGGTGACATCGCGAGAGACAAGGGTCTTCTTAGTGTTGGGGTTATAACAAAGATATCTGGTATGGGTGGGAGAATAGCCAATGAAAATGTGCTCCGCAGACCTGAAGGACAATTTATGTCTCTGAAGTGGCCGCAGGTTTGGCCAACACGAAGATCCAAAAACACGTAAATGATGATAGTTTGGTGAGGAATGGTATAGAAGTTGATATGGGGACTGATTGTGAAGGGTAGGGCTAGGTGTGCGGTTTAGAAGATAAGTAGTAGTGGTAGCAGCAAAGGTCCATAATAGAAGAGGCATAGAAGCTTGGGCCAGAAGGCAGAGGGCACGGTCCATAACCAATCTGTGTCTACACTCAACCATCCAATTCTGAGGATGGGAATAGGGGCAAGATAATCTGTGTAGAATGCCTTTAGTTGTGAAGAAATTCCTTAAGGCCATAAATTCCCCACCACCATCAGTCTAAAAGGACTGAATATTAGAGGAAAACTGGGTATTAACCAACTGACAAAACAAAGGTACCACAGTGGAAACGTCTGATTTCAACTTTAGAGGATAACACCACATATAACGGGTACAATCATCAACAATAAGTAAATAATAACGGTAACCATCGATTGAAACAAAAGCAGAAGGTCCCCAAAGATCCATGTATAAAAGTTTAAAAGGTATCAAAGATCTAGAGGTAGTGGGGGTGTGGTAGGGCATGGGTCTTTCCCTGTTTACAAGACGTACAAAATTGCAGATCAGAAGATCCACTGACAGGGAGGGTAAATTTATTTATGGTAAATAAGGTCTGAATAGGAGAGGGGTGCCCTAGACGTCGATGTCAAGTGGTAGTGTTTGTCTTAGCTCCTGAAAGAGTGATGGTAGCTTGGAGTTGTGGTGGTGAATGAGCAGCAGGGAATTGGTAAAGGCCATCCCTAACTGGTCCTCGCAGGAGAGTGATCCCAGTGGAGCGATCTTTCAAAAGAAAGAAGTCCGCATGAAATTCAAAAAAAGTATTGTTCTCCTGATTGAACTTCTGAACAGATAATAGGTTTTTATGTAATCCAGGAGTAAGAAATATATTAGATAAGGTAAAAGTATGTGAGGGGAAAGGAATGATACTATTCCCAACATGAGAGATAGACATAGAAGTACCATCACCCAATGCCACGATTTCTGTTCCCTGATAATCTGTAGCTCCTAGGTTCAACTTGTTGAATCACCTATAAAATGATGCGTAGCACCTGTGTCTGGTACCCAGGTATTAGTGCTAGGTGCAGAAGAATGAGAAGCTAAATTGGCCTGGAAACTCCGTGGAGGAGGAGCTTGATAAGACTGTGTGTAACGGTGATAACAATTTTTGGCCACATGGCCCTTTTTATCATAAATTTGACATTGTGGCCTGCTGTCTTGGTGTCCTGCAAAAGTAGTGGATCCAGGGGTGTAGAAATGAGTGGAATTATTCAGATAAAGTATGATCTGCCTCCATTAGAGGCACCTCTCCCGCGAGATCTAGATCTAGAGTTACGATCAGATATGGATTTGTCTTGTTTGGATGTGTGGTTTTCTATTTTTATGGTGCTGTTGAGGCTAATAGAGGTTGTAGTGGACTTGTGGTGTTCATTGAGGCGTACCTCTTGGTGTAATAGATTTCTGTACAGCTGGGTTGGGGTGAGGGTATTAGGTTGGGTGCGGATGTAGTAGACCATCGCATCATATTCAGGAGGTAGTCCATTAAGAAAGTATGTTTGAAAATCATAGTTAAGGATAGTATGACCAGCAGTAGCTAGAGCCTGGACAAGGGTTTGGGCCCTATGAAAATACTCAATGACAGTTTCAGTGCTGGATTTCTTGATCCCAGCCAATTCGAGTTTGTATTGACCCACAAAGGCAGCCGATCTAGTGGCAAACATTTCTTCCAGAATTTCCCACATAGCCATAGAAGTGGTACTAGAGGCAGCTTGTATAACTAATGGTTCAGACAAAGAAGATAAAAGGATGCTCATAACTAGCTGATCCTGATTTTTCCATTTTGTATATTCTTTGTTGACGGCATCATTGATGATTGCAGGAGGACAAGGGAAGCTGCCATCAATATACCGAAATACATCGCTACCTCAAAAAGAAGGAATGATCAAACTCCTCCAGGTGGGGTAATTATCAGACGCAGCTTGACTAGATGAGATGCAGCTGCAAGGATCGAATATGTTGGTGGATTTTGAGTGACGATGGTGGTGGTGGAGACTGTTGGGGTAGAAACTTCATCTTTGTCACCAGTTTCTCCATATCCGGAAAGGGACAACATAGCGGAAACGAGAAAAAAAAGGGGCGGTTAGCCCTTTTGTGGCTCTGATACCATACTGAAAGTAGCGATAGATAGAAATGTAAAGGTGAATCGTATGTGTCTCCACTTGTATTCATCTATATATATAGTGTCCATACACTGTAGATATTATTACATCTCTGTAGATATTTGTATACTGGACCGATGGATGTATTTACAAGTATAATGGGCCTATAATGTAACTGGACTCTCTTGTGGACTGATACTGATAACCTAATTAGTGGGTCCATCTAGCTGCCGACCAAGACACATTATGATCACCTTTAAGTATATCTACTTGTAGTGATTTTCTAGCGAGCAGACTTCATGTCCTAGAGGATGAAGTTTGTTAGCTTCTCACCATCTTTCCATTAACTTCGTTTTTTCACAAGGGTTATCTTCAAGAACAATGCCTTAAACCTTTCTAGTGGTTGGGTTTCATCAAAAATCTCACATGCACCTAGATCATTCGTCAATTCCATTATCTTTCTTGCCTCTTCTTCTGCTTCCGCTTTAGCTCTTGTCACTAGGTTTTGCTTCTCATCAAATGCTTGCATTCTCAAGTCGATCGGAAATTAAGGTCACAACATGTGGACCTATTAGTTCGTATCATGAAGGGAAGAGTGGATCCTCAAAGAGTCTCTTCAATCCAGATCCCCTCACAATGGAAATCACTAAATGAAATACCCCGTAATTAAAAATAGTGATTAATTAGGCTAATAAGTATTTTAGAAGCTTAAGTATGTCTAAATAATCGTGAGGGAACAAATCCCAAAGAAAACAGATCCTTAAAACGGATTAAAAACACAAACAAACCTTAAAGCGCTTTTTTTGAGGAAACTGGGAAAACGCGACTTTAAGCGGGTCAAATAGACTCGTAACAATTTTGGTCAACCAAATAGTCATTAATAAACATTAGTGAAATTCTAGAACCAATAAAATCAATTAAACGAGAAAATAATAAAAACTGTAAAAAACGGGAAGTTATAGGGTAGAAATGTAAATAGACTAAACTAGTGTGTCCACTATTGCAAATAAAATTTTAAAACCCCTTGTGAGGGCTGTGTGAGCCGATTTTGCTTCCCCTCTCACTCCCTTAATTATCCCTTATTTGCAAAAGACAAAAAGCAAAAAGTAGAAACTTGATTTTCTACCCTCTCTCTCCTACTCCCTCCCATTTCCTACGTACTGCACCCCTCTCTCATTTTCTTCCTCCTCAAGCTGCCCAACAATGGTGATTTCAAGCACCCCTCCAGCTCTCTCCCTTCTCTCCTCTTGTTGAGCACTCAAACCTCCACCAAAAATTACAAAATTTGTACCATTGTGTTCCTCTCATCAACGAGAGCATTTCCCTCTTTTCCAAATTCAAAAACAACCAACTTCATCTCCATGGGTGTTCTTGGTTTTGAAGATAAAGACCACCATTAGAAGCCTCTTCTTCACCTTGTTGGTCTAAGGTAAAAAGAAATCCGAAAATACTAGCATTCCTTACTCTTATGTGCAAAATAGAAATTTCTAAGTCTTGAGTTCTTCTACCTTGTTTGCCCAGCTGATTTTGGCTTCTTTTGGAGAGTGGAAATCTTGTTCTTGTTGCTATCCAACACTCCATCCATCTACTTGCAAGGTAATGCATTTCCTAAACCATAAAACATACCTTAAAGCTTTAAAGATGGTTTAAGGGTTAGTTGTATTGAAATGGTGGTGTATATCAATGGGCTGTAGCTTTAGAGATTGAATTTCCATAACTGGTGGGAAGAGAGGAAAGGAAAGGAAGGAGGAAGGAAAGAAGAAAGAAGGAAGAAGGAAAAGCTAGTAAGAAAACAAGGTAAATTACACTCACTTGTGTAGCTTTTGTAATGCATTGTGTAACAGATTTTAGTAGCTTTAAATGAGTATTGTAAATGGTATTGAGTAGTAATGTAATGTGGAAGAAGACTAAAATGTTTTAAAGCTTTAAAAGACACTTGAAAACTGGTATAAACCTTAAGGAAAGAAATGTGTGAGTGCAGGGATTAAATGGGTGTTTAATGTCTAGTATTTGTGTTGGAAAATTGTGTATTAGTGTTGTTAATAAACAGGTGATATGAATGACAAATGTGAGTGAAAATGATGTGGTGAGAATGTAAAAATATAGGGGAGACCATGTCGAATTTTATCTAGAACCTAGAACACTTAAGAGTTTGAAACTAGGTAGAAAAATACCTTTAAAACAGATTTTAAATGGAGCTAGGTTGTGGGTAGGATAAGAGAGATAGAAAATGCATTGTAAACCTTATATATGGCATTAGGAGAGGAAACCATGAATGGAGGGAGTGAGAACCAAAATCTGTAGCAAAACACAACTAGGAAAAATAATGTAAGTGCTGGAATGAAAAACTTGGAAAATATGTGTGTGAATTAGTATGAAAAGGAGTAATAAGTTAGTAATGGATTTAGACATGTTTAGGAGACTAATTAGGTGCTTAAATATGTGGGATTAAGTGTAGGAACAATGGGGAATTAATTAGACAAAGTATGGATTGTAACAGATTTTGACAACTGTAAGTCTATAGCAAATTTAGCAGGGTCCGGGACTTAAGTCCAGGACCAAGTCCCAAACCAGGGTGTTAAAACATGCCGAGAGTAGAGAACAGTGGGTGGTCCGGGACTTAGGTCCCATACAAGGACCCAGACCACCCCTTGAAAAACGTCTGAGACTTCAGTATAAAATAGGTCCGGGACTTAGTTAGAGTATAAGTGCCCGGACCATAATAAAATTCCATTCGATAGTGCAAGCTTACTTCGGTCTGGGACTTGGTCCCAGGTACAAGACCCAGACCACCCATAAAAACATGTTCGAGAGTTTTTGCCTTTGTCTGGTCCAGGACTTAACCCCTGTACAAGGACCCGGACCAGGCACTAAATCAACTTGAGAGTTCAGACCACAGGGTGGTCCAGGACCTAAGACCCGGACAAAGTCCCGGACCAACCCAAACTATTAAAAATAAGTTTATAAAATGGTTTTTAAGATAAGGTAAAGGATGGTAATGATGGTATAAGATAATTAGTACCTAATTAATAATGTTTAAAGGTCATTAAGAGTATAAACAAGTTTTAAAGGTAATGAAGAGTAAGTAAACAATGTGTAGGTGTAGGAATTGTAAATACATAGTAAGTATGAGTTAGGAAACGTAAGGGGTAAATGAGTTAAGTTAACTATAGTTAATTAACCACTCGATCACATGTATGTTATAGGACTTGAATTGTGAACACCGAAGGAAAGTCGGTTGCAAGTACAACGGTGAACGGTATGAACTTCTCATGCCCTGTATGCTACCTTGGCTACTCTGATTTGTGTGTTGTGTGCTAATTGATCACCTAAATAAGATAAATGCATGAATTGGAATTATTATGCTTACTTGTGATTATATGATATTGTTCCTTGTTGAATATTATCTTAAACCCTAGTTTGTATAATTCATGAAATGTATGAATGATAATGAAGTGTGTGTATGCTTGATGTACGTTGTAGTGACCGAATGACATTGTGATGGACTTCCAACTAATTCCTAACAAGCTAACCAATCTAACATAATAAATTGGTAATTTGGAATGAGTAGAAGTCCAATATAGTTTCGGCCATGCGTGAGGAGGTGGAGACACAAGAGGTTGGATCCAAATCCTGGCTTTAATCTTTTCCACGGCCCAAACCCCTTAAATGGGTAGCATCCTGGATTAGTGAGCCACCTAAATCCCGGTGGTGGGAAGGTGTAGTCCCTGCCCGGAGGTCATACCGACTTAACATGAGTAAAAGTAAGAGTAAGTAAGTAAGTATGGAAAAGTAAGTAAGTAAAGTAGGAGTATGTTTGTGTAAGTATTGTGTAATGAGTAAAAGAGTAATGAACATCCGATTAACCCGGATGTGTAATTGGCTAACCATTGAAGAGGTAAGTATTGTGTATGGTATTGATATACTGTTTGGCTTGTGTATTGCCTTCTGTTGTGTGTGTGTTGTAATGTGTATGAATGTGTTGTGTATGTAAAGCATGTATGCATGTCTAAAATGAACCGCATGTATAGTCGACCAAAAATAGTCGGCGTACCCTAGTTAGCACGCGGTATATGCGAAGTTTATATGCAGCGTTTTACTGAGCCCCTTGGGGCACTGTTTTTAATATTTTACAGGTGCTCGTGAAGGGTGAAGACTTTGTGAGATCAAGATGATTTCTTTTTGGTGTAATTAGTAGATGATGAATGGTGTACCAAGTTGTACATGGCTATAGGCCTTTTTTATTTGCCGGTGTACCATGGGGTACACCCTTTTGGATATTGTGGGAATTATGAATTGGTATAGATGAGTAGTTTGTTTAAATTCATTATTTTTGGTAAGCTAGTGAAAGGATGTAATTGAATATGCTTAGATACTCGGTAATCACTATTGTAAGTATATGGTATTTTGTAATGGTAAGTAATGTTAGTAGCTCGGTATTCTCTAGACATCAGACCGTTACGTATGTAGTGTAAGCCTTGCTAGCCGTATGGGCGGTTAGCGGCGTTGTATCACCTGTTGTAGTAGTAGTAGTAGTATTTCCGCTGCAAGTAGTAGGATAATTGGGATGATTTGACGGTAAGTAAGGGATTAGCGGTAGGGGTGTTACACTAAAATCATGACAATTGGAAATGGAAGAATAAGATGATGCAATAGGTCGAGAGGAATAGGAGGTTAAAATCCATATTAAAGGACCTACTAAAATGAAATTCAAACTATAAAACCTCCAACCATAAAAGACTGAAATATAAAGATGAAAGACTCCGTTTGGTGCAAATGCAGCAATAATCGCCTTTACATAAAGCCAGCTTAAGTTAGCCTATATTAGTCTAGTTAACTAATAGGATGATGACAAGTGTATAAGGGTGAGACCTAATAAATAAGCTTAACAATATAAATACAGACATGTGGTATATATAAAGCTATTTTAAAGTCCACAAAGCCCCATAAATCTCAATATCACACACAGCCAAAATAGAAGCAATTGGATCAAGTAGAGGGACATTCTACTAATTAGTTATGGTTTTTAGATTTTGGTGTTCAAGGAATTAGTTTGCAAACTAAGTTGGAGGTTCTTATTTAAGAACATGAGGCATCTCTTTAATTGGTTTCAAATTCAAAATCTTGCTTCAAACTAGAGGTACAATGGAATGGCATGAGCTTTAACATGTCACTTCTTATCAAAATGCAAATTAGTCCTTAGTCAATAAAATTCATTTTAGTAAACGTCTATAATAGAGGCCCATATAATACCACCTAGCATGCACCATAATTTGTAGGAATAGGTTGATTGTGCGAGCATAGAAAGAAACATCTTTCAGTTTTTGTTTGAACTTGAAGATCAATGAGATCTAGTCTTACAACACGTTTTTAGGTTGTTGATTTCTATGATCAATGGTGCAAAAAAAAAACTCTTACACTTTGATAAATGAAGAGAAAGGAAAAGAAGATGTATGTTAACACCCCATTCTTTTTGGCGAAAGGTGAATACGCCACCAGAGGCGCCCCCACGACCTTGATCAGGCTATGTGAAGGGGTAAATCACAGTTGCATAGCGACCTCATTGGGTGCCTAGCTCATTGTGGACGAACTCCACTGCTGCCCATTGACGAATCAAACCAACTGCCACCCATTGGGTTCCCCCGAAGCAATGTTCGTTAAGCAGGAATAATTCAACCAAAGTTCAACATGTCAACGGGTCGGGTTCGGGTCGGGTGACGCTTCACCCGACCCGACCCGTCACCCGAAAATCACCACCCATCACCCGTTTCACCCGTCACCCGCGGGTGAACCCGTTCACCCATTTTTTTCTAGCATATATCTCTCACCCGTTTCACCCGCATTTCACCCGTGTTTCACCCGCATTTCATCCGCGTTTCACCCGTCACCCGCGGGTGAAACGGGTGAACCCGTCACCCGTTTTTTCTAGCGTATATTTTTATTTTGTAACACCTATATAAGCTTAGTTTTTTGCTAAAAACATCCATATTTGTTAATAAGACATACTATATCAACTAATGTCAACAACATACTCAAAACATAGAGAATTAACCATGAAATAAGTACTTTTAAATATATATATATATATATGTATGCGGGTGATGGGTCGGGTGAACGGGTTGGGTGACCAGGTGAAAATTTTTCACCCGATCACCCGACCCGTCACCCGAACCCGTTTCACCCGTCACCCGTTTTTCACCCATTTTAGCGGGTCGGGTGATCGGGTGAAACGGGCACCTGTCACCCATTGCCATCCCTAACCAAAGTGCGTTGAGCAGGATTCGAACACGGAAGCAATGCATCTTAGCAAGCTTTCATCAACCCCAAGTATCCAACTGCACTATGCCCGTGCGGGAAACACCCCATTCTTTTTGGTGTCATGAAAATGAGATTATTTGATCAACTCATTTTTTTTATTATATTAATTGTCATATCAAAATTTATCTTTTCTCTTAACTACCTCTCTAATTTTATAACTTTAACTGACAACTGACATCAACTACCAGCTCCAATTTAAAAAAGAATGAGGCCTAAACTAAATCAACAAATGGTAAGCAGAACACTGTTTGACAGTTGGAAGTCAATTGTATTGGATTCTCCCGTTCACCAGCTAGATTATGGCCCCGTTCGACCATGGCGTATCGTTGGTTTTGTGGAAAATGCCCACATTAATCTTGACTTTTTGCATGATTGGATCTTGAAATGTGCCAACATTAATGTCTGCTTTATGCTTTTACCCACCTTTATCATAACGCAAGTATTACCTGCGTTTGAAGAAAAACGCTCCGACCCAACTTTGACGTTCAGGCACACTTTACGTTTTTAGCCCTTATTTCACCTACTGAGTGTGTATTTTTGACTGGGCAAGAAATATTAAATTCTCTTCAACACCCATACCCTATCTACTGCATCAATTACCGCACTCAATTTCACGCTTGAATCCACAAAATTTCTTCCGCTTCAACCATTGAAGTCGATTAGATGGTAGATTTCCATACTGTTTGAGAGCTTTCGATGTTGCAGCTTCTTCGTGACTGCACATTTGAGGCCTTTTTAGGTTCTTCCCATGGTTGTTGAAAATAAACCTTGGGGCTTGGGGAGCGTCTTCCAAATTCAGCATCTCCAGCGACGATAACAGTGAACGTCTTCTTCTGTAGATGATGGCGGTGAAAGAGATGATTCGAGTCGACAGCCGAATGAAGCATACTACTGTTCTTCATTAAGTTGAGGGCACAATGGTCATTTAACTACTATATTAATGAAATCGCTGAATGTGGCTAACGAATGGTGTACTGGGAGTTGTGTGATTAATCTTGACATTAAGCTACAGGCACTCCAACAGATTAATGTTGACATTAATTATTGTGTTTTTTACATGTCGCCATCGAACGACACCTATGAGGGGCACAAAGCTACCTCAACTAGTGTTTTGTATTTTGAACAGTGTGAGGAGTGTAAATAAATGGTAGATTAAAAAATCTACTTCACTGATTTTTAAATCGGACCCTAAATTTCAACGTACGACAAATACTGTTTGGTGGAGACAGATTGTAATTAGTTATTCTATTATAATCACTAAATTTATGGAAGTGATATTAAATTCATAAGTCATCATTAGTTTTTGTTATTACACTTAATCGATTCTCAAGTAAAAAAGAATATTAGTCACTAATATTAGTTTATACCACTTATTATACTTTTTTTAGGTTGTCACTGATTATAGTCAAAATTACTGCGACAAGAATAATGCCATCTATTGTAATCATCAATTAATTAGGACAAATCGATGGTTATCATTGATAAGTGAGAAATTGTAACACCCCGAATAAACATCCAACAATACAAACATCACTCCTTGCTATATTATAAGTTAACTATGCAGCGGAATAAACTCCATCCGGGTGTCACAGATGCCAACCACCCACGTGGTTGACACGACCACTCTTCCAACACCAAGTTACGGTCTGCATGACTGGAAACAGCCCTCACCGAAATTCATATACAATATAAGATACAATTTCCAATACCGAGTGTCTACAACATGATTGCTAAATCATAAACCGAAAAGTACAACCCGGGTTTGGTAACAACCCATACACTAAACATACTATTCCAAACTCAAACTTTCATGCCCTGATGGGCTACCCCATGGTAGTCATCCCGCCTACGCTCCGTTATCGTCCGGCACAATACCTGTAAAAATTTGGGTTGTAAAGGACTCAGCAAACTACGCTGAGTATGAACGTGTGTAGCCCGTATGTTGCCGGGCCACACGACTACTTGGTCGAATATTATTAAGTCAATTTGGATGCTATAATAAAGCAGTAAAGCAGGCCACAATACATCATGGTTTCTCACACACTCAAGGGTAGCAAAGCATTAGTAACAAGCAACCAAGCATAACATACTAGCGTCATAGCCACATCAAACACACAACCAAGCACAACAAGCTGCTAGTATAGCAACAACACTCATGTAAATAATAAAGCGTGTGCACAGGTATGTTATACCCATGACCCTCACTATAGGATCATTCGAACGTTGTGTGTTTTCATTTCTTTTCTTTATTCTCATAATGTGTATTTTCTTTCCCCTCCCTTGCACCATGTGTGCCAATCTTTCCTTGGTTCTTTAAGGATTATTTGTGAGTTCTCTTACCACCACAATTTGGAGAACGTCTTGTCCATAGCCAATCTTCCATTCCCGGATAGCTCTCTCGCTCTCTGTTGTTTTTAAATGTTACTAGCCACTACCCCGGATACCAAGGGTCTGTCTCCCTATTCCTTTTCAATGTTACTAGCCTCTGCCCCGGATACAAAGGGTCCGTCTCCCTATGCCTTCTGATGTTCTGGTCTCTACCCCGGATACAAAGGGTCCGTCTCCCTATTCCTTTTAATATTATTGGTCTCTACCCCGGATACAAAGGGTCCATCTCCCTATTCCTTTTAATATTATTGGTCTCTACCCCGGATACAAAGGGTCCGTCTCCCTATTCCTTTTTAGATTATTGGTCTCTACCCTGGATACAAAGGGTCCGTCTCCCTATTCCTTTTTAGATTATTGGTCTCTACCCCGGATACAAAGGGTCCGTCTCCCTATTCATTTCTGACGGGTATTAGCTTATCATTATCATTGATAGTTCGACACCATGGTGGGTGTTATTAGAGGTCCTCTATAGTTAAGAGGAGTTTTCCCTTTATGTAGTTCCTTTGTTTTGTTTACGAAGTTTGTTGTGTTTCATCTCAAGGTTTCATCAACGAGAAAGGGACTACACTACTGTGTGCGCGCAAGCATTATGCACAATAATAGCAAGCGGGTAAGCAAGGAAAATAAGAAATCCGTTCACATGCTTTACACAAGCTCACAACAGACAAATAAGCACGATAAAACAAACATCCGTTTTCATGCATTAGTCTTGTGGCCATAGTCAAACAAGGCCCACAGCACACAAGCCGTGTAACACGGCAACATACGAACCACACATGTCCATACCTTTTTCAGAAGCACGTGTTGTCTCACACGCGGGGTCCCGAGTAGCGTTCGTAACGGCCCTAATGTTGATTAAAAGTAACGTGTCAGTTCATGATTTCATGTGACGACACTTTATAACGGGTGTTGTTCCCTAGGTATGTTGTTAAGTGCTTAGTTTATATTAACCCTTAGAACTTCCCAAGTATTAATCCTAGGCTTATCTTACTCCTAGGACATTCACATAGTCAACTCACACGTTAACTAAGTCCTTTCCTCTAGCTAACGTTTTAGAGTATTCAAAGTGCTAGTTTGTAACAAGTTTTCCTATGATGGATTTAACTTACCTAAAGTGTATTCTTTCCTCGGCTAAATAGCTATGTTTTAAGCTCATTATTTACACTCCCCAATTATTGTTAGAACTCCTTTATACTGAAGCTTAAGTGTTTCAAAACTAGAACAAGGTTCTAGTACATAACCATATATTACCACGCTTTTTAATGTATCTAGGGGTGTCTAAACTTCCCAAGATGTTCCCTAAGTTTAGCTAGATACATTAGGAAGGTGTTGGGTTCATTATCAATCGAATATCACTCTTATGACCCCCATGCAATCAGTTATACAGAAGCTAAACCTTTAATTAAATCTGAAACAACAATCTAAGTATTACTTCTTGGCCCTTGTATCTAGTTAACTCTACTGCTGTTTGATTCTTTCCCATCAAGTATATAAACCTTCTAAGGCATATTAGGGGTTTTTAGATTCATTATAATTTCACCTCAACTCCCTCAAACCCCTCAGTACTAAGTTAAACTGAACTGCAACAAAAGAAAAACTGAAACACTTAACTCATCAAACCTGAAACTGGAAACTGATAACTCTTCTTTGTTTTTCTTCTCTGTTCTGAATCTATCTTCTGTTTTTCCCCCACTTGTTTGACTACTTAGTTATGCATTAGTTACCGCTTTAATTCTAAACACCCCAAGGCACTAAGTTAGAGCCACCGAAACTTCTTAAACAACCTGAAATCCTAGAATCAGAAACTGATAAAATACAAAAACTGTAACAGCCACTGATATGTTTCTTCCCTTATTTCTCCTAAAGTGTTTATACTTTACCTAAGTGCATTACAAATGTTTTAGGCTCATTAATCACTCAACACAACCTGTTGTAGCTCTCTACAACAGAATCATACAGACTTAAGTTCTTCAGAAGGAAAAACTGTAAAACTGGAAATACAGAAGTGATATTTCTCATCTGTTTTTACTTTCATCCTTTAACCTGATGATCAATTTCCCAACTGCTGGATCAGTTAGTTCAAGGCTCTATCAAGTCTCTAACCCAAAGGCAACCCACAATAATTGGTTTATGTTACTGCTATGACCTAACACTGAAACTAGATAGACTAAAGACTTTAAAATCTGAAACTAACCTGTCATCTTCTATGGCTTTCTTTCTGCTTTCCAGTCTGATTTCCCTTTCATTGTCTAGTTACTTAGTTAGTTGTTGATCAAAGTTTTAACTCATTACCGTCACATAACAATATTGATGATGCTACTGAAACTTACCTTTACTAAAACAGGAAACTTCAGAGACTGGACAAAACCGAAGAAAACTGAACATGGGGTTGGTATAGTTTCCCTTCTGTCTTTCCCTTTGTTCATCGATCTAGTTTCTATTTCCCCTAGATGGTTTAGCCCCTTAATTTAAGTGTCCTAATATAGTTTTCACCTCAGTCAAGCCCAACACAACCACGACATTATCTCTCATAACTACTTTACAGAAATTTGAAACTGAAACAGAAAATCTGTAAGGCTTTACTTTCATCTTTCTTTTTTGTTGCTTTGTTTCTACTGTCTAACCTACCACCTAGTTCCCTCAGCTTGTTGAGTTACTTAGTTAGGTGTCTTAATATGGTGTCCTTCTTAAAACAGACCCACCTTAATATTGATGGTCTCTACTAAATTCCCTACTACTGAAACGAAACATGACTGCAGAACCTGAAATCTGAAACCGCTATATTCTCCTCTGTTGTTTTCCTGTTTTCTGCTCTACTAATCTGTCTTCTAGATTCTCCCTCAATCCCAATCCACGTAGTTGAGTGGCTTATATATTTTTATCCTCAAAATAACCTAAGGTAACAGGGAACAACTCTCTGATAAGTTCTTTACATATTTTCTGTCAACTGAAACAGAAGAACACCCCCCCTGAAACAACAACTGGTGTAACTTCCTCTTTCTCTTCCTCTTACTCATAATTTGACTTTCAATTCCTCACACCTTATTTACTCACGATGGTTAGGTGAGTTATTGAGACTTTAAATTACAAGCCAATTAATTATATCATCGATACATCCTACTGAAAACAGACAAAACAAAAAAAGAAAACTGAAACATCAGTTCAGTCTACTCCACCTTTCTTAGTGCATCAGACTGGTTTTCCCTTTCCTTTCAAGACTCCCTCGCATTAATAACTTAGACGTGAGACCCAACATTGTTATAGATACATCACTAACCCTGTACCACATCTGTAATACTCCTAGGCATTTAATAAATAGAACTCACTGTTACAGAACTTAGTTGCCAGTTTTTGCACTTTTTTCTTTGGCTGTTTTACAAATAATTCTCTGTGTTCTCTTTTTTTTCCAATTCCTCACTCAGGGTGTTTAACTCTTTAATACTTGACAGTTAGATTTCCAGATAACCTATACATTATTCATATACCCAAGCATAAGCTGCCAGTTCATGTTACAGTTCAAAAACTAACAGATAGTGTTTTTTTTATTCATGTGGTAGATTTAGGAGTTGCTCACCAGCTCAAGTTCGGTAGCTGATCCCTTCTTGGTTGGTCCTTGGTGCCAGGTGTAGTTTTCTGCCTATTGAACCCTTGGCTCTTGCTAAAAGGAGTAATCAGTGGTTAGGCTAGGTTATAGCCGGAGATAAGGGAAGTTAACAGCCAGGAAAGGTAGTTTAAGCTACTGTTTTCTTTTTTCTTTATTAATACCTTGCTAGAGTTTAGGATCTGGGTGACTTTGTCCCTGGTTTTTCTTTTCCTTTTTATCAACTCATGCAGCAGCACTTCAAGCACCCCAGGAAGGGTGGGATTATGAGTTCAAGAATGAAGGGATGAGTCACCGGTTAAGGTTTCTGCACACAAACATGAGAAAGAATGCAAGGAAGTTGTTGTAATGGAAGTTATATTTGGAAACAGGAAGTCGAGAATCAAAGAGATTAAATAACTAGGACCTCTTCTTCTTTTCCTGGTTTCATGACTCACCTTTTGAAGTTCTTGCGCGAAGATACTACTGCGAGTTGGGTGAGTGGAGTGATGTTTGGTTCTGGCCATCAGAAAATAGAAAAAGAGGCTGAGACAGAATGATCTTACGGTCTCACCTGGGATCTGTTTCTCACTTAGCAACGCATGTGTTTCCAGGGATGTTTCAGACAGAAGCACACAGGGAGGAGAAAACAGAAATGAAGGAGATTTGTGTTGGAGTATTACCTTGCTGTCTATTCGTGAGGAATCAGAGGAGTAGGGAGAGATTACTTGTTGTTTCCCTGAATTAGAAGCACCCATTTCAAGACTTACGCTAGAAATGTAGGAAATCCAGCAGTCTTGCTCTGAACTGGTGCGCAAACGTGAAGCCACTAGGAGGGTGTGCAAAGATTTGAGTGGGTTTAATAACCGATGGCACACTCACACACCCATGCGAGGAAGAAGGGCAAGGTACTGGTCAAAAGCAGATACTGTCAACCGAATTCTGCATGCGAGAGATGGCTAGTATTGTGGGGCACACTGCGTGGGAGTTAGCTAAAGGTCATGCTCTGGATTGGCACAGAACGTGAGGTAGCTGGGGAAGGGAGAAAGAAGGCTGGGCGGTTGTTAATCGAGACATGCAGAAGTGATTAGCATGTGGAGAGGCTGGGAAGACTCAAGCGTGCACTAGTCATGCGTGGCTGATCATTTACAAGCTCAGGATTTTCAGATGGAACTAGGAGGTATCGATTGTCTGTTGTTCTCTTTTTTTTTGTAGTTACTTTAGTAGTCTTGTTACTAGTTTTAATTCGTCAGCATTAGTTACTGAATATGAGCATAGCTCAACCGGTTAAAGCGTTCGGGGGAGGTACGGGAGGTCTTGGGTTCGAACCTCAGCGGGAGCGTCCTTGCTCCGTTTTCTTCTTTTTTTTATAAGTTATACATGCTTATATATATGTGAGACCATATAATATATGCCGCATTATTAATTTTATACGCGACTACCTCATTTTGTTACGTTGTTAGTTATTTATACGTACATGTCTATATATATACGCCCCCTTTTATTTTTGTCGCGTTTTAGTTATATGTAATTATGCGACGTTATTATTTATTATATACGACGTTGTAAAATTGTAACGTTACATATATGTATTTTCATAAACGTACATATATAAGTACATGACCGTATTAATACGTAACGTTGTCATGTTTCCGGACATGTATATACCAAATTTAATTATTCATACCTTATTATATGTCCGAATTATATAACGCGATATTTTTGGATAATCTCCTCGCGTTTACGATGTTATTCATATGAGCTCATATTTGCGTATCACGTACCGATATGTATACGCGGTATAAGTACCCGTTTGGATCTATATTTTAAGTACCGTAAGGCTTTATTTTAATTGTTGCACATGTTTTAATTTAAACTTCACTAATTTAAACTGCTAATTATTCGGGGTATTTCAGAAATACATCTATTTTTAGGGCTATAATTCTTCCCATTTTCATAACAAATCATGTCGTATTTCTCCCTCATCATATGTTTTTCTTAGATTTATGTTTTTATATGAACTGATACATTTAATGTGTCAAATGTAGTAAAAAGTCTTGGAATCACATAGTTTATTTCACAAGCTTTCCAACGCAACAAACGGCGAGTGAAACGGAGTTAAAACGAAGAATCTGGACCCTATCGAATTTTGCAAAAGAAATATACACGTCCTTGTTTGCGTCCGGGGAAAAAAGGCAGGACACAAACAAGGACAGAAAACAAACAAGATGAGTCTGTGGCCTGTCCGGGTATAAAAGGGCGAACAAGAATAGAGAGGTGTGTGGCTGTCCGTGGAAAAAAGCAAGGACAAGAGATGCTAGAGATGTCCGGCCAAATAAGCAAGGACAAGAGATAAAGAAAAGGCTTGTGAGACGTCCGGGGAAATAAGCAAGGACAAAAAAAAAGGCTTGTGAGACGTCCGGCCAAATATCCAAGGACACAAACAAGGACATAGGCTGGACATATTAACAAGACACGCGGCATTTATATTTATTAATGTGTCCGCCATTTTAAGCAAGGGCACAAACAAGGACGCATGTAAATGCAACCCAGATCCAGAAATTGACGCGACTGGTTTCTTTCGGCACCGTCTTCCCCATTCTTCATTTGCGGCGCCTACAAACACATCTATCTACCCCATTAGCAATATCAGGCGCCGCCGCACTCCTTAAATTCCCCACGCGTGCTCCAGCCCTGTCTTCTTCCTCCTCCTTTCTTCTATATAAACCCACTGCTTCTTCATCAGAAAAATCATCCATCATTCACAACAGAATCGAACACCATAATACAAACCACACCTACGACCCATTCCATCCTCTTATCCCCCACTTCTCCATTTTATTTTTATTCTTCATTCCACCACTTAGCAGAACCAGGATAAATGGAAGAGAAGAAAAGCAGCTGGAGCAAGAGCGAGTCGCAGTTCCGTCTCCTCCAGCAGTCTCCAAAATAATGGCTATTTCTATCTTTATTTTATTTTCATTCTTGTTAATGTCTGAGTAATAAACCTAGCCTCCCGGGTTTGGAAGCGAGCCTATTTTATATAATTGTGTTATGTAAACTTTCCACTATAGTTTATCTATGCAATATTTTGATTCTTGTCCTTAATGCGCTTTAATCTTCTTGTACAATTATTAAAGTGATATTTGTAGTCTCTTGTTGAAATGCGGTGCTAAGACAAGGTTCTAGACAAAGGAAGTCAAAACGGGTTAACGACTAGAAGCGTGTCTCGCCTATAGGCTAATCTGTCTCCAATAGGAATTGGTAATAAAGCGAGTAATTTATAATGACTTGGGCAAGGATTGCAGCTTGTTGTTTAAGTTAATCAGGGTTTATTGTACAAGGACCGGTCAATGAACTAATTAAGATTCCTGAGTTTATTGTTAAAGTGGTGAAAGTTTATATTGATATAATTGGATAAAATAGGTGAGCAGAACAACCCAGGATGCTTCTTTAAAAACAAAAAGATTTACAATTTCTATTTCTATTATGTTTTGATTAATTGTTTGTATTACTTTCAAATTAAGTTTTCAACCTATTATTTCTTTCAAAAATGATAAAATATGTTTACTAGAAATTTCAGTCAATTTACTACACTATCGGTTATCCACAACGAGGTCCCCAAGAGTACGACAACCCCATAGATCCACTATTCCGCAAAACGATAGGTACATTGCCTAAGTTGTAGAAGTAGTCACATATTTCTCCAACAGTTTTTGGCGCCGTTGCCGGGGATCTCCGGCACGGTTATTTGATGGTTTTTAATTTTATTGAGATTTCTGTTTAGTTTTTTTTTTATTTCTGTTATTTTTATTTCGCTTCATTTAATTTTATTTAATTTTACTTACTTTATTTATTTTAGCAATTTTCTTTTATCTCTGTTTTATTTCTTATTTGTTTTTCTATTTAGTTAATTTTGTTTTTATGTTTATTTTCTATTTTTAGTTCTATTCTACTTGGTATTTTTATTTATTTTTTTGTAGGATAGTTACTGATTATGGAGAGCGGCTATGATGAGGTGAGAAGATTGTTGATCGATTTGGAATGGACGCACATGCAAGAGGAGATATCCTCATATCAAAGGATGGTCAAGGATTATCAACCACCTCAACAATCAAATCGAGAGCCGTACTGGTGGGAAGTCGACCAGGCTAATACACAGTACAAAGAAGCTCAGTTGGGATATGACTACTTCAATCAGAATGAACAGCAATCTACACAAGGGCCAGACGAATTTCCCCCAAGTCAAACCTAGCCGCTAGAAGAGATTCCAGTGGTGACTCCAAGGAACAAAGATCGATTTGAGCCAGATATTCATGAAGCTACAAGTTCTGATGAGGAGATAGAGAAACTTATCAGGACATTTTTCTCCGACGCCGAGTTGGAGCAAATGTCTGAGAGTTACAATTCTCCTCCATCTCCATCCCTAGCACAAGAGGAGCAATTAAAATTTGAAGATATTTTGTCTGAGCCAGTCCTCGAGCTAGAGGATGATTATCCTATTGAGCCTCACCAACTGGAAGAGGATATCTACATCCTCGAATTTGAGGAAGGAACACCGCTACCACCACTCTCTCATCAACTCTCACCTTGCCTCCATAAGCCTCAACAACAAGAGGAGGATGTTTGCATCCTCCAATTTGAGGAAGAAAAGCCAATCACACCTGGTCTCCTGTTAGAACTACGTTACCGGTAGTACCTCCTCAAACACCAGGTTTTATGGTGAAATACCCCAAACCTTGATATGTAATTTAAATATTATACTATGGTATATAAAGGATAAAAGGTGCCTTATAAATGATATTAAGTGAATTAAGCCATAGTAAACACAGTAAAGCACTACTAAGACAGTTTGAGCAAAAACATGCTCTAAGCTTGGAATGAGTTTGGTTAGGACCCAAAGAGCCTACCAAGACTTAATAATGTTCAATCATGATTTAATAAGGCTAATTAAGTCCTTAAGAAACATTGGTAGACAATTAAACCAAACAAAACACAAGAAACCACCATAAAGTCAATTTAAGCAAATACTTGCCCTAGACTTGGCGTAACCTTGTATAATACTTAAAGGTCATTCCTAGACCTTATTAAAATGTTAATGAACATTTTAAATCAATTACTAAAGAAAACCAAGTTTGAAAACAAGTTAAAACACAAAATGTGTTTTAAGGAGCCTTAAAGCACATTTTTGAAAAATTGTCTTGGAAATGAGTTTTGAGTGGCTAAATGTCCATAATTACTCTTTAATCAACATTTGTACTACTTACTATCACATTAGGAAGTCTAAATCAATGGGAAATCAAAAATTTCACAAATATGTGCCTTAATTTGTGAATAGTGCTCAAATAGTGCTAGTTTAAGACATAAGTCAATTAAATGGTCAACAAAGACCATAAAATACCATATAATATAAAGAGGGCCGGTTTTCTATGTGGTGACTCACCACCATGTGCTAGCTAACTAAAAGAAAGAAAGAAAAGTAAGTAAAAAGGTTACTTTTGCTTTATAACTTAAATATCTCCAAATCTTACCTCTCTCCTCACTTTTCTTTCATTTTTCCTTGCTACCACCGTCACTTACCTTCCTCCTCCCTTCTCCATCTCATTTTGCTACAGCAAGTACCCATTCTCCATCTTTGAATGCTTGTAACTCATGACTCCATGATCCAAATCCAATTTCAAGACTACCATTCTTCTAGTTGGAGCAAGCTCTTCATTTCCCTCTTTTCAAATCTTCAAGAACTCAATTTTGGTACCATGGAGATTCACCATTGAAGGAGCTTGAGCTCATATTTTCATGCCTTGTCATTCTCCTTTGCTTCAAGGTAAGGAAAATTAAAGAAAATCCAAGTTTCCCTTCATTTTTGTGTACAACCGAAAATTCATCCCTTAATGGTGCATTACCTTGCTCTCTTCTTAGCTTAATTCAAACTTCAAAGGACTAGGAGGAGTCCTATCTTGCCACTTATTCAAGTTCTCTTTCAAATTCCAAAGGTAAACATCAATTTTAGTGTTTTAAGACACTTATGTAAACCTAGGGTTTAATTATGAGTTTGAGTATTAAACTTAATGCTCATTACCCTTATATGTGTATTGGTTAGAAGGTTGACAAGTGATAAAAGCTCCTTGCCGATTTTCAATCAAGAAAAACAAGAGAAAACAAGTGAGAAAGCTTGGAAAACAAAGAGGTAAATGACCTCTCTTAATGTGGTTTATTGTACTAGGAAATTGAGCTATATTTGCTTAATAAATAACCTAAAGAGACGATGGGAAATGAGCTAGAAAACTATCCACAAGGTGGACAAAAAGGACATGGGAGCATTGTTGTGTGTATTCGTAGGTTGAAGGCATTTAAATGTGGAAATCCAGTGTTTAAGTTTAATGCAATTTAAGGGCCTAAGTGCCAAGCAATTTAAGTTTATGCACTATATTGTGATGTAGTGTAGTTTAAAGGTCTAGTTGTGTGTAAAGAGCATTTCTTGTGAAGATGAATGTCTTGGATGGTTAAAGGATGAAAAACAATATGTTTGTGTGTAAGGAATGTGTATTAAGTGATTAAGTATGCTTGGTTGTCAAAAGGTGAAAACCTAAGTGTTTGGGTGTGAGAATATAAAAGAGAAGCTATGGCAAAATTTAGTTGATAAACAAAGGAGTTTATATGTTCTATTGAGATTTTATGACCTAGAAGGTACTAGGAATTGTTAAGTTTCAAGGTGGTGAAAGAAGGTGAGTTAAGATGTTCTTAAGTGTTAAGATGCCTTGGGGATAGTCATACAGGATTTAGAGATCAAATGGGTGTTTTAAACATACCAAGGTTATGTTATGTGAAGTGCTAAGTCTTGTGCAAGTTTGGTGATCAAAGGAAAAATAATGCTATGTGAAGGTCTAAGTGTGAACTAGTGGAAAATAGAAGGAGTTATGTATGGGAGGTGTATGGGAGAAATAATGCCTGTGGAGTAGTGGTAATGGTGGTAAGGTAACATTTTGGTTAGTGGAGTTATAGGCATGAAACTACCACTTAGAAAACCTAAGGAATATATTACAAGTGTTAAGAGATGTTATAAGGAAATTGAGTAACAAGTTTGGACAATGATTTAAGGAGGTTCAAAGTGTTATTTTGGTATTAGAATATGCATAAGTACATGTGTGAAGTTTGGGTAAACAATGGGTGAAGAGAACAAGTTGAACAAAGCTTGAAAATGCATAATATGGAATTCTGTAGCTTTGGTCTGGGACTTGCTTCCAGGACAAGGTCCTTGACCACATACAAAAACTAGCCGAGAGTTCATCAGACACACTGGTCCGGGACTTGGGGTCAGTACAAGGTCCCGGACCACCCTGTAAAATCACCCGAGAGTTCTTCCTATGTATTGGTCCGGGACTTAAGGTAAGTACCAAGTCCCGGACCACTTTAAAAATGTTGTTAAAGGTTGGAAAATGATATGTAATGATGGGGAATGATAAGTAATGATGTTATAAGGTTGTTAAGGACATGTTAGGTGGGTTATAAAGACAATTAGGTGGGTGAAAAGTTGTAGAAAAATGTGAGATGAAACAAGTTTAAAATGTGAAGTTATTTAACTAGTTAACAGGGTTAGCTATGGGCGCATTAGACGTTAAGCAATCATGTTACCCCGATGTTAATGAAAGTAATTGTGATGTTACCAGTTGTACGGGATTTGTTCGAGGAACCTAGGAGGACACAATATAGTGGACCGTGGTGACAGGTATGGTTTTCTTGCAACCCGTGTCCTACCGGATTACACCAGCTTGTATGCCAATGTGTTTTTCTGTGTGTTTGCCACCTTGCAAGAATAAGCATGAAATGAGTTTATAGCAATTCATATATGTGGCGTGTTTAGTTCCGATGCCGTTTAACCTCAACATGTGCTAAACCTTAGCTAACCGTCTCTAGGATCACATAAGAGATCGGTATTCGGTCTTAACGACCCAAACCATGGGAACGTTCTAACCACGGCTATGCGTGAGTTAGTTGTGTGTTGTTTGTGCGTGTAAGTATGTTCACCACCCCTGTGTGATTAACCCGGTTGTAATACCTTATAGTGTGTGGAAGTGATAGGTTCCATAACGGAGCCCTTAACTATATATATATACTAATGGGGGGTGAGCAATCCGGTTGTACCAGTCGCGCGTTTTGTTTGGGAGTAGATGTCTACAATTGCTCTAACTCCCTCTCTGTTATGTTATGGTTGTTTTTCCTTCTTGGATTACAATCTCCCGCTAGCTTCCTCCAAAGCTTACCTATTCTGACTGATGATCGGTCTAGGGGGAAATATGTGAGTGTGCGGTGTGTTCCGATCACTATATCCGATCCATCTTTAAGTTAAGTTACTCGTCCGACAAAAAGAACGGTAATGAGTGATGTAACAAGCTTATCATGAGGGTGTTATCATTCTCTAGGCTTACTAAGTTAACTAACTGTGTTGGGCCGTTTCCTAAAGTGAAATGTTCCCGTTGTGTATGTTGTTGATGCTATGCAATATTTCTTGCTATGCCATGTATGTTAAAGTGTATTGTGAATTGTTATGTGGAGAATATGGATCATGGATATGAATCCCAGGTTATTATATGGGGAATTTAAGTATAACCCGACAAATGGGTAATGTCGTCTGATGAGGAACTAGCTCCATTTAAGGTGAAACCCTCAAGGGGTTAAAGAACACAATGAGTGATCTAACAACTATTGATGTGTTGACTGATGTGTTAAGCCCCAATGTTGTGGGTATGCATTGTATTATGTGTTTATAGTTTTCATGCATGATTTAAATAAAAATCAATCGCATGCTTAGACGACAATTAGTTGTGCGTGGCCCGGTAGCATACGGGCTGCACGATTACCATACCAGCAATGTGCTGAGCCCCCTGGGGGGCCACCCTTTCCTTTCTTTCCTATTTCAGGTACAAGGAGTTGGAGACCGTTTGAGAGTAGGACGGGGTAGTTAGTTGTATACGGGTAGTTCATTTAAACACTTATGCATTGTAGGAGTAGTAAAACCAAAATTGTTGTCGGCATTAGTTTTGTTAATACTCGGTACAGTTGGAATGTATATGTATATTAATTGTTGGAAATGGAATGAGAATGTAACGTGTAGTTGCTCGGGAATCTGGTCCATCAGACCGATACAATGTACATGTATTAGCCTTGTTAGCCACGTGGGTGGCTAACGGCGTGTAACACCATTGGGGTTAAGTAATGTGATGAGTTGAGTTTTCCGCTGCAATGTGTTGTTAAGTGTATGGTTGTAGTTGGGGTGTTGCATATGGAGTATTCATTTTCCTATTTTATTTGCTGAGGTGACGTTTTGTTTTGATCCAGGTGGTTTGTTTTTAATTACTGCTAACTTCGTTTTCCTGGCAAAGCTGTTGTCTACTTTTATTTTTGATCCAGGATAACGAAGCGGGAGTCTAGCTAAAGACTATAAATACGGGCAGCTTACTAGGAGGCAACCTAGTGGTTAAATTTTATTATCCTACTATTTTTGTTTTATGTTTTGTCTCCCATATTATTCCTATATATGTTTTATATATATAAAAAAAAGAAAGGAGGATGTGCTATCAAATGAAGAGGGGAGCATATGATCTATAATATTTTAATGGTGTTTGTGCTTTAATGCAACGCTTTTAGTGTTTATTTTTGGGTAGTTGTAAGTGTATGCAGGTGAATTCTAATCATGGTATTTGATGATCTCCAAGGCTGGACACTTGCTTGAATGCAAGTGTGAGGAACGCTACTACCCCATTGTTCGAACTTAAGTGTGAGGAAGGGAACCTTCCTCAATCTACGATATCAGGGGAGTTTCAGTTTCTTTATTTTTAAATGTTTGTGTTCAGTCTATCACGCTTAATGCTTATTTTTATATCAGTCCATGATTGTCCTGAATGAAATTCTTCATGAGTCTGTCATATTTTGAAAGGTCTTTTCTTGGTATTTATTTTCGAACAATGATGACATTGCTCCTCTTAAGTGTGAGGAAGTAGAGAGCTTTCCCTGAAAATATGTCATTTGCACTTAAATGCCACACTTGTTTTATTTGTCTTCTTGCATTGAGAGAATCACTTCTCTGAGTGCTTATAAATATTGAATTCTTGGGTAAAAATTTTTGCACAGATTTTGAAGTTGAGCTAGGTGACCACCTCAAGAATCTTTCTGCTTTAGGTTGTTTGTATATTTAGTTTTATTCAAATGAATCTGCTTTCACTAAAATTTGATGGATTAAGTTGATTGTGGAAACTGAATTAGTATCTTGGGATTTTGGAAATGATGTGAAAAGTTTGGAATGAAAGGATAAGGCAAGGTACTCCGCTGATCAAAAAGTTTCCTAACAAAAGCAGGTCTCGTTTATCCGGTTATTAAGTCCTAGGGGTGCCTTAACACCTATCTACCTAAGGTCTCGGTATCTGGGATAGTTGGCTCAATACCGTTACAAGGATAGAGAGAAAAGTCTGGGTTATGGAATAACTCAACAAATTCGCAATTACTCGTTTGTTTTGTATACATCTTGAAGAAGAATGTTTTTGCATGCGAAAAAAAGTTGATTACAGTTTGAATTTTTGTTTTTTATCATGAGTACGTGGTGTTGAAAGGTATCGCGGAATAAGGCGTTACTTCACACCCCTTGTCATCCAAAGGTTAAAGGAAAGAAATAGTGGAAGATCCCAAGATAATCTATATTTAGATTTGGTATTCTAACATCTCCATGCTTTTAAAAAAAATCATTTCTTTATCACTGATTGCGAAAACCTACAACCAAGAGCAGAACTATTCTTTTGATTGTCACTCTGCTTACTTCCTATTTTGCATCTGTTTGATCCTGAGGTTCGATACTGCGGCCTTAGAGATAGATTTATTCTTTATTTGCTTGAGGACAAGCAAAAGTGTAACACCCCTACTACACACTTAACAATATTCGAAATCGCAGCGGAAATAACAACTAAACAATAACTAAACGGTTCAGTGCTACAACGCCGTTAACCACCCACGTGGTTAACAAGGCAGAATAAATACAAGTGTATCGGTCTGATGATCAGACTCCCGAGCATAGAACTAATAACCTTTAATACATTAACATAATACCGAGTTTGTAACTACATCCATACACTGTAACTGTACACCACAAACTGTCAACGACCGTCACTGTACTACAACGGTACCAAAATATATCGCCACGGGAGCATAGGCGCATCCCGGGCACATCTCCAAAAACAACCAAAAGTACTCCTGCAACCTAGGATCTATAGCCATTCTGCTTCCTCGATCCTCATCCTGCAGTAAAAGAAATATGGAGCCCCCGAGGGGGTCAGCAACCCTTGCTTGGTATGGTTAACGCGCAGCCCATCGGCTACCGGGATACGCGCAACTAATTGTCATGATGACATGGCATTCATTTTAAAACATATAACATATACATATATCACGGCAAGAGTATTGCACACAACATCACACATAACACACAAGAACAATTCCTTTTAGGAAATGAACCAACACAATTAGTTCCCATGGAGAGCCTAGAGAATGTTGCCAAACTCATGCTAAGCTCGTTACATAACTCGTTACCGTCCTGTTAGATTGAACGGTTATCTTAACACAAGGTGCCTCGGATATAGTGATCCAAGCGCACCGAACAAAACATAGTATGCCCCTGTGGCCCGACGTGAGTCAGTAAAATAGCCTTGGTTAAGCTAAAGGGAAGGTTGGAAACCAAATTGGAAAACAACCATAACATACAAAGAGAATCGAACCGGTTATAACATCGACTCCCATACTCACACGCGTGGCCAGAACAGACCGGACTCCTCACTCCCCCGTTAGCACTTTTAGTAGTTCAACATTGAACTCAATAAACAATTTACAAACAATTGGTTAAGTCTTGTTAGACACACACAAGGGAAGAGAGAGTCACACTTAACAATACAATAATATTTAACAACTGTAAACTCATTACATGGCTTAAGTCTTACAAGGTCATAAACACACACAAAAAACAAACAACACACAAGCCGGTGTAAACCGGTAGGCAACAGACTGCAAGAAAACCATACCTTGGTCCTTGCTTCGACTGGTTTCCACCGTAGGTCACTCCTATACATGATTTAAGAGTGTCGGTTAATTAACTTACTTAACTTCAAATTTACTAAGTGTTTAACATGGTTATATGACATGTTTTAATGTCCAATCTTATCCTTGATTACTTACATTATACCCCCTAGGGTTAACTACTTAAGCCACTCTTTGTTTGTTTTTTTTTCATAAATTTTGGTCCGACCGACCTTACCGACCGACCTTACACAAGGTCGGTCCATTCCAGAACATATTACCGCCAAAATTCTACTCCGACCGACCTTGCAAGTTCGGTCACAAGCTCGGTCTATTCCCGAGAGTTTCTCTCCTTTGAAAATTCCGGCCCGACCGATCTTGGCAAGTCCGGTCGCAAGATCGGTCGATTCCCGAGACTCACTCACGTACAAAAATTTAGGCATGACCGACCTTGTAAGTCCGGTCCCAAGGTCGGTCTATTCCAGAGACTCAATCCGTACTAAAAATCCATGCCCGACCGACCTTGCAAGTCCGGTCCCCAAGGTCGGTCCATTCCAGAGACCATTTCTCGCAGGGTAAACTGGGCTCGACCGACCTTGCAGGTCCGGTCCCCAAGGTCGGTCTGCTCCAGACCCTTGTTATTAATTGCCCATTTAACTCCAAACTTCACCTCATATATCCTAGTATATTCTAACCTTATTTGGGCACTTCAAACACAGCTTAAGACCTCATTAAACTCGTTAAATCATTCATCAAAATCCTCCTCAAGCATTACAGAAATTCTTATAAAAGGTTTACACTTGTAATGTTTTTCACTAAGTTTCTATGTGGTGTTTCATACCTATAACTTCCACTATTCCCAAATTTTTTCTCACCACTACAACATCAACTCCCAACATCTTTTCTTCCTAACCAAAACTTCTAGTTGATGTCTAAGTCCTTTTTATTTCCTAGAACACCTAAGACATTACTTCTCCTCTAGTAAAACACCTAAACATTTCTAACACTTCCTAGTTCATCAATTCTTGTTTTAAACACTTAGAACTTCTTGTACATTACCTAAATTTTGACATGAACTCTCCTAGAACATTACTAAGCCAAAAACACATTGTTTTCACCATTAAACAATCAAGAACACTAAAATCCATCAAGAAAATTCTTGTACACAAAAACTTCACTCATTTAACACTACATCACAATATAGTGCATAATTTAATTGCTTGACACTTAGGCCCTTAAATAGCATGGCTCTTAGGCCCTTAAGATGCATAAACCTTAAACACTGAATTTCCACAATATATTTGCCTTTGACCTGCAAATACACCCAACAACACATATGCCTTTTACTAAGCCCTTGAGAGCATTTTTCTAAGTCATTTACCATTGGCTCCTTAAGTAGTTTTAATAAGCAACATAAGCTCATTTCTCCTAAGACATTGTAAGCTACATTAGGTTAGCATATTTACCTCTTTTCCTCACAACTTCTTTCTTGTTTCCTTGTTTAAAAATCGGTAAGGGTGTTTGGTTTCTTGTCAACTTCTAAACAATATACAAATAATGAAATGAGTATACAAGCTTTATGCTTCATCTCATTGTAAACCCTAGATACATAGATTGCCTTAGAACATTTAGATGATTGTTTTACCTTGGATATGAAAGAGAGTTTGGATATGTAGCAAGAGAGGACTCCACCAAGCCCTTGGAAGGTTCAAATGAAGATAAAACAAGCAAGGTAAGGGCACCATTAATGGTGTTTTTCGGACAACATACAAACATGAAGGAAATGTTATTTTTCTTTGAGTTTCCTTACCTAGAAGCAAAGGAGAACAATAATATGTGAAAAGATGAGCTCAAGCTCCTCCCATGGAGATTCCTCTTGGCACCGAAATGGAGCTCTTGGAACTTTGAGAAGATAGGAATGGAGATCTTGGCAAGACAAAGAGAATGGTGGTCTTTGTTTTTGATTTGGCAAAGTGAGCTATGAGTTACAAGAGGTTGAAGGTGATATATGGTGGTGGTACTATTGCAAAACTGTGAATGGAGAGCAAGAAGGAGATAGAAGAGAGGTTGGAACCGTGGGAAATGAAGAGGGAAAGAAGAGAATGAGATAAGTAACTAGTTTTTGATATTTAAAGTAAAAAGTAAATAGTGATTTACTTTATTAATTTTACTTACTTGATAACTAACAAGGGGGAGATGACTCACCCTTATAAAAACCGGCCCCCATTAAGTAGTAAGGGGTGTTTTAGTCTTTGTTGACCAATTGTCACACTTATATTGACATATGTTATAAACTTGCTTATTTTAGTTACTATTCACTAAAACAAGGCACATAGTTGTGAAATTTTTGATTTCCCATTGATTTAGACTTCCTAATGTGATACTAAGTAGTACACATATTAATTAAAGAGTAATGATGGACATTTAGCCATTCAAAACTCATTTACAAGACAATTTTTCAAAAACGTGCTTTAAGACTCCTTAAAGCACATTTTGTGTTTTAACTTGTTTTCAAGCTTGTTTTTCTTTGGTAATTGGTTTAATATGTCCATTAATGTATAAATAAGGTCTTGGTAAGCTCATTAGGTCCTAACCAAGCTTATCCCAAGCTTAGAGCACATTTTAGCCTTTATTGACCTTAAGGTATTTACTTGTGTTTTCTATGGTTTAAATTGTTCTCTAATGTTTCTAAGACTCTTTTAGTCTTAATATTCCATATTTTAATGCTTAAACAACATACTAAGGTTTGGGGTATTTCAAAAAGCTAAGTGTGAGGAAGTTTGATAAGTGAGAAATACATCTATTTTTAGGGCTATAATTCTCCCATTTTCATAACAAATCATGTCGTATTTCTCCCTTATCATATGTTTTTCTTAGATTTATGTTTTGATATGAACTGATACATTTTATGTGTCAAATGCAGTAAAAGTCTTGGAATCACATAGTTTATTTCACAAGCTTTCCAACGCAACAAACGACGAGTGAAACGGAGTTAAAACGAAGAATCTGGACCCTATCGAATTTTGCAAAAGAAATACACGTCCTTGTTTGCGTCCGGGGAAAAAAGGCAGGACACAAACAAGGACAGAAAACAAAAAAGATGAGTCCGTGGCCTGTCCGGGTATAAAAGGGTGGACAAGAATAGAGAGGTGTGTGGCTGTCCGTGGAAAAAAGCAAGAACAAGAGATGCTAGAGACGTCCGGCCAATAAGCAAGACAAGAGATAAAGAAGGCTTGTGAGACGTCCGGGGAAATAAGCAAGGACAAAAGAAAAGGCTTGTGAGACGTCCGGCCAAATATCCAAGGACACAAACAAGGACATAGGCTGGACATATTAACAAGACACGCGACATTTATATTTATTAATGTGTCCGCCATTTTAAGCAAGGACACAACAACAAGGGACATGTCAACATCAATCAACATCATTCATATCTTGCCACTATCTATTCACACACGTTCTTCCCCACGTCTCATTCTTCATTTGCGGCGCCTACAAACACATCTATCTACCCCATTAGCAATATCAGGCCCGCCGCACTCCTTAAATTCCTCACGCGTGCTCCAGCCCTGTCTTCTTCCTCCTCCTTTCTTCTATATAAACCCACTGCTTCTTCATCAGAAAAATCATCCATCATTCACAACAGAATCGAACACCACAATACAAACCACACCTACGACCCATTCCATCCTCTTATCCCCCACTTCTCCATTTTATTTTTATTCTTCATTCCACCACTCAGCAGAACCAGGATAAAAGGAAGAGAAGAAAAGCAGCTGGAGCAAGAGCGAGTCGTAGTTCCATCTCCTCCAGCAGTCTCCAAAATAATGGTTATTTCCATCTTTATTTTATTTTCATTCTTGTTAATGTTTGAGTAATAAACCTAGCTTCCCAGGTTTGGAAGCGAGCCTATTTTATATAATTGTGTTATGTAAACTTTCCACTATAGTTTATCTATGCAATATTTTGATTCTTGTCCTTAATGCGCTTTAATCTTCTTGTACAATTATTAAAAAGATATTTGTAGTCTCTTGTTGAAATGCAGTGCTAAGACAAGGTTCTAGACAAAGGAAGTCAAAACGGGTTAACGACTAGAAGCGTGTCTCGCCTATAGGTTAATCTGTCTCCAATAGGAATTGGTAATAAAGCGAGTAATTTATAATAACTTGGGCAAGGATTGCGGCTTGTTGTTTAAGTTAATCAGGGTTTATTGTACAAGGACCGGTCAATGAACTAATTAAGATTCCTGAGTTGATTGTTAAAGTGTGAAAGTTTATATTGATATAATTGGATAAAATAGGTGAGCAGAACAACCCAGGATGCTTCTTTAAAAACAAAAAGATTTACAATTTCTATTTCTATTCTGTATTGATTAATTGTTTGTATTACTATTCAAATTAAGTTTTCAACCTCTTATTTCTTTCAAAAATGATAAAATCTGTTTACTAGAAATCTCAGTCAATTTACTACACTATCGGTTATCCACAGCGAGGTCCCCAAGAGTACGACAACCCCATAAATCCACTATTCCGCAAAACGATAGGTACACTACCTAAGTTGTAGAAGTAGTCACATATTTCTCCAACAATCATCAAACACCCAAACGAAAGGATATCAAACAGGGCAAATAATTACACTTATTTTTTTTGACAAACATCATATATATATAAGAAGGGTTACATGTAAAGTGACACCATGCATGACATGTGTCAAGCTGCCTAACCAACAACCTACACATATCTTTTCTAGAATAGAGGTTGCTTGATTGTCTTCTTCTCTACGTTGAGAGTGAGTAATCACCATCACCATAGCCACCGCCATCGGCACCACCGTTGGTGCTAGCGGCACAACCGTCGTTTTCGACGTCGTCTCCTGCGCAGTTTTCATTAACAGCCATCGGCTCCACAGAGCAAAGATTAGACGTTTCTGCTCTTGCAACAACGTAGAAGATTGAAGCTTTGTTTGCATAACCCCCAAACCCACAAAATTTTGAAGAAACAAAAAATAAACTATACACAAAGAAGCTCCCCTAACCGAAGAGAGGACAAAAAAACTGAGTGTAATTATTGAGTAAAAGAACATCTAGAGTATAGATGTAGAACTACTAAGCAAAAACATGATGACAAGAAAAAAAAGCTAGAACAATAAGAAGAGAAGAGAGGAGAGAGATTTTCTCTCTCATGGACTATATTGTTCTCTACACTTATTATTAAATAACTACTCCAAGACAAAACAAACAACGACCTTAGGTGAAGAGGATCTGTTCTATAGGCTTGTACAACCCTTAAGTTCTAAACAAAACAAACAAAGTAAGATTCGTCACCACTTTTATATATATAAAAAAAGTAAGATTCGTCACAATTATCCAGGGACCACTTCAAGCTCTGCAACAGACCATGCTCAATAGAGGTTAGCCTGTGTCTCCTAATCTTGCAAACTTGTTAATTTATCTATAGTGTGACAAGGATAAGATCATCCAAGCGTGTAAATCATATAGGCAGTTTGCAAAAACGTTGCAGACCACCGTTAAACTGCACGTATACGAAATACAGAGAGCATAAATTGTTTTCATTTATACCTCAAGAGCCGACACCAACTACCCGAAATGCCACTACTATCCTCCAATAATACCGGGGGGACCGGATTGGCTCGATACAGAGAGACAAAGGATAGGAGAGTAAACTCCTTCCTGGTAAACCACGTGGATGAGCCCATCAAATTCAGAGGAAACTGGGGGCAGGGGCTTGGCTTGAGACCTGGTCTCACAGCAATCCAGATTTTTCTGGATGTATTCTCATTGGTGGAATGCATTTTTTTATTATATAAATGATTAGTTGTTTTAATTATTTAGTGATGATTGGTGTATTGAAAAGCCAAAAAGGTATTTCTGTCATAAATTTTTAACTATATTTAAATCTCTTCACGTTTTTCAATAGTATAGAAGTAATAATTATAGGGTAGTTTAATAGTCACGGGATATTTGGTATATGATTGTAAAAGAAGGTAGTAATTCAACATATTATTATTTGTAATTGATATATTAATGATTTAGTATTTCAGTGTATACGTTTTGGGAAACTAAAAAGTTGTTTATGACATTAAAAAATTATTATATTAAAATTTTTCCACGTTTTCCAATATAGCAGAAGAAATCATTATGTGGTAGCTTAACAGTCACCCGATATCTGGTATATGAGTGTAGAACATGTTAGTGTTTAAAGGTATTGTTATGAGTACTTGAACTAGTACTAATTTAGTATTTTAGTGTATGTTTTGAAAAACTAAAAAAGCACTTCTGACATAAAAAATTGTTATATTTTAATTTTTTCACATTTTCCAATATCGTAGAAGTAATAATGATGTGGTAGCTTAATAGTCAAGTGATATCTGGTATATGAGCATAGAAGACGTTAGTTTTGGAATATATTGTATAAGTATTTGATATACTACTGATTTAGTATTTGAGTATGTGTGTTTTGAAAAACTAAAAATGTATTTTTGTTATAAATTTTTTAATATATTTACATCTTTTCACATTTTTCAATATTATAGAGTAATAATTATGGGGTAGTTTAATACTTCTCATATCTGTTATATGATTATAAGTGTACATGGTAATTTAAATAAAACTCACTTAGTATTTGAAACGAAAAGTAATATCCAGTAAATGAATTTAACACAGACTAGTATTCGAGTAAGGCTTCTTATAGTATACGTATAACAATAGAGTCGGTATTTCTTCATTTACCACTGGACATAAACTAAACTGAGGAATTGATAGATGAATAGTCAAAACAATAATAAACATTATATATATATATATATATATATATAATATTATATATATATATATATTGTTTCTCACATAGCATACCCAATTACTTAATACTAGTTAGTTTCTTCTTCCTCGTTCCACTTCACCACCATTTACGCATGAATATAGTTTTTTTCCTGATTCCTGGTATCATATCTACATTGTATGGATTACTTAAGTAAACGACTGACTATATGATAAGTATTCGAGTAAAGGACATATACTTAAAGTAACCTATTGTATAAATAGTGTACATAAGTATATGAATAAGGATATCGTAAAGATACGAATGTGAAAGTGTTAAGTATACATATATTTACAAATTAAGTATACCAATACTTTTACTATAACTATATTTATAAGTTAAATGTACGAATGTTTAAACATATTGTTATAGGAGCATAGAAGACGTCAGTGCTTCAACATATTGGTATACTTAATTTGTAAACATTCATATACTTAACACTATCACATCTGTATACTTAATTTGTAAACATTTGTATACTTCCCACTATTACATTAGTATACTTCACACTATTACATTCGTATACTTCACACTATTACATTCATATACTTACTTTTGTAAACATTTGTATACTTACCACTATCACAAATTTGTATGCTAATGATCTAATCAGTCAAACACTATTTTTTTGTAACAATCATACTTATTATACAATAATGCTAATACCTTAGTTTTTGTTAAAAGAAACTTAAGTATACAATTATATACTTCTATAGCAATATTCATATACTTCAAATATGAATATTCGTATACTATATGAACCACATTCATACACTTTATATAACTACATTTGAACACTTTATATCTATATACTTCTATACCAATATTCAAACCCAGCCTTTTTAACTACAATCAAACACTATTTTCGTATACTTAATTTGTAATGGTTTCTCGCAGGACCACCAAACCCATCCTTTTCTAGAGCTTGTTTCTTAAGCAATATCATAGGATCACTCTTCAGTCCCTGGATTAAGTCGATGAGACGAGCAGTTGAACCTTGATAAGCTGACATAAACGACTTCGGGTCATTTTCTTGTGCCAACTGTTACAAAAAACAATAGTATATAAAAAAAGCATTCTAATTAGTAACATATATATATATAGTCAATCAAATACATGTAATATTCGTATACTTAATTTGTGAGAATTCGTATACTTAACACTATCACATTCGTATACTTAATTTGTAAATATTCTTCTACTTAACACTATCACATTCGTATACTTTATTTATACTTAGTATTTAAACAGTCAAATACTTTATTTTTTATATTTGCATACTTAGTATCTAAACAGCCGAATACTTTATTTCTGTAGATTTGCATACTTAGTATCTAAACAGTCGAATAATTTATTTCTATATATTTGAATACTTAGTATCTACACAGTCGAATACTTTATTACATAGATTTTATACTTAATGTCTAAACAGTCGTATACTTAATTGATACCAAAACAGTCAAATACTTATTTTTAAAAAAAAACAGTCGAATACATTATATATATAGATTCGTATATAAACACTCGAATACTTTATTTATATTGCTTCATGTACTTAGTATACATACCGTCGAATACTTTATTTTTGTCGGTTTCTATCCTTAATATCTAAGAAGTCAAACACTTAGGGTGTGTTCACTTCGCGCAACGGAAACGGAATGGAATCAGGAAAGGTAATGAAGGGGAAAGGAAAGAGATTCCCTTTGATTAAAAAGTCTGTTTGGTTTTAACTTGGAAACGGAATAGAATTATACATCATTCTCTTTATTGTTGTTTGGTTTTGAATAGAAGGGAATCACCATTTTCTTAAAAAAAGTTATACTTATTTATTCAGTATTAACATAATGTAATAATTTTTGTTTCCAAATCTCAAAATAATCATATTCATTCATTTCATAAACATATTGATAGTTATACAAAAATAAATTAGAAATAATTTTAATTATATATTAAGTAAAAATATAAACACTTTAATTGCAATAAAAATTTATTAATTAATTATATCAAAATTATGTTATAATTCAAAAATATTTGCAATATATTATAGATATTTATCTAATACATACATTAGATAATGTTTAATATTTTAAGAATAAGTTTATATGTTAATATATTGTTTTATATTTCTCAATATCTTTTGGTATTAACTAAAATATTTTAGTTCACATTTAAGTAAATAATATTTAGTTTACTTATTAATACTTTTAATAGTTTTAAGACTATAAGGTTATTAAAATAAAACAGAATAATAAATTTTTTGAATTAGTAAGTTTTAAAAAAATTATGGTACAATTTTAAAATTTAAAAATTTTGTTTTGAATATTATTATATGTGTATTTAATTCTATATATATATATATTAAATATAAATATTTAGTAAATAACAAAAATAACTAAATATGAATCATTGTAAATACTTTATTTGAGAGACAACATTTTTACTTTAATTTTTATTTAAGTATATGTTACTCATAATTAATTTATAGATTAATATATTTATTATTAATTAATTACAGTTGAAACTTGAATAAGGATCATGAAATATTTCATGTTTATATATTTTTTAATTCTTAAATTATTTATTTAAATTAAACATTGTTTGAAATGACGTTGATGGGTTACGTGGTGGGAGAGAATGATGGAAAAGGAAGGAAAGGGAATACTATTCCCCATGGTTTTAGGGGGAATGGGTAAGAAGGGTATTGGGGGTTTTCAAAACTAAAAAGAGGGGAAAGGTAATCATTAAAATTAAAAACAAACCACCACAAAAGGAATGATTCCCTTTCCCTTTCCCAAATACCCCAAAGTGAACACACCCTTAATTTATAAAAAAATATCGAATACTAACTTTAAAAAAGTGGAATACTTTATCAAAACAAAAATATGCTCATTTTAGTTTGAGAACAAACTCACCGTTGTTTTTCTCTTTGATTTGGTTTTACCAATGTGCTGTTCCAACTCCATTGTTTTTATTGGTGAAGAAAACTGGACATAGTTACCAGCGAATGAGTAGAGAGAATGAATGAGAGAGCAAAATAAGTGAGAATGAAGAAAACCTTGAAAGAGCAAAAAATGGTGAGAGAGAAAAATCAGAAGTGTAGAGAGAATGAATGGAAGAGCAAGATCGGACAAGATGAGAGAGAGCTTAGTAAATAAAGATTAAATACCTGGTTGTTTGACGTTGTCGAACAGATTTTGAAAGCGGTGGTTTCCCTTCTACGACGTCAACGATTAGTGAAGGCGATAATGCAAATATCGTAGAAGTTGAAGGATGAGTAGTTAATGGATTTGAGGTAATTGAATTATGTGTACGTTGGTAAATGAATTTGAGAGGGAATGGTTGCTTTCAAAAAAAATTGAGAGAGAATGGGGAAGAGATGATCGGCAACAAAATGAATGAAGGTAAAAAAATTGGTTTTGGTAATTTTGGTAGTTGTTTATGGAATTCTAAGAGTCTAACAATTATTATAATCTAAAATATAGGTGTCATAGGCTGTAAAATAGGTCTGCTGGGCTTTAATTGATGTTGCTTTATCATTTAAAAAATTAAAATGTCAGAAAAATAACTACATAATCTTAACCATTAGATTACTTCCCTCATAGATCTAAAGGACTAAATTCAATCCAGAAAAATCAGGGACCTCAAGTGTCCAGACCCTAAACCATATTCGGCATGGAGAGAAACACTTACGAGTCTATAAAAGCCCACCCCTTCCTTCGTTTTCCCCACCATCTCTGTCGATCTCGAAGCGCACAAAAATAGTACAAAAAAGAGCTGTATTTCCATCCAATTTCATCTCAATACAAGAAAGACAAAGTATCCTGAGAAAAGTGGGGTCGATCGAGGAAAAGGAAATTGAATACGAACAGAAGAGGCAATTAGGTCTCTGTATTTCTATATTTTGAATTGTATTCTAACCCTATACAAAACTGTCTATATATAGAGAATGAGCAGAGGCGGTGGGATAAAAGATATCCCTTACTAAAACTAACGACGTCGTTTATAAGATTTACACATAATTCTAATTCTCACATCCCCTCTCAAGTCCTAGGATCTGTGCTAGGATCGTTGGGCTTGTCATTTCTGTGTTTGATTCCCATGCTTTTGAGTTGATCTCGGTAGTTCTTCCCTGTGAGAGATTTGGTTAGCATATCAGCAACCTGTTTCTTTGTGGAAATATGTTCTACCCGAATTAGCCCTTCTTTTATCTTGTCTCGAACGAAGTGCACATCTATCTCGATGTGTTTGGTTCGCTCATGCAACACTGGATTCTTAGCGATATATATCGCTGATAGATTATCACATTTGACCGGGATAGGTGATATGTTCGGTACTTCAAGCTCAGTGAGTAATCTACTTAGCCATGCTAACTCCCCTGTTACTTTTCGCATAGCACGGTATTCGGCTTCTGCGGTGGAAAGGGAGATACTTGGCTGCTTCTTTGATTTCCACGATATGGGTGAAGCTCCAAGCATGATGTAGTACCCACTTACTGATCTTCTTGTGTTGGGACATGAAGCCCAATCGGAATCACAAAAGGCGAGTAGTTCAAAGTCATCCTTTTCGTTCAAAAGGACTCCATAGTTCATTGTCCCATTCACGTACCTTAGGACATGACGTGCTGCATGGAAGTGTCCTTCACAAGGGTGCTGAAGGAACTGGCTTAAAAGTTGTACACTATAGCATAAGTCTGGTCGGCAGTGAGTTAGATAGTTCAGTTTCCCCACGAGTCTTCGATAGATGGTTGGATTCTCTAGAAGAGATCCTTCCTCCTTACGTAATTTCATGCCAGGTGGGAGAGGACTGGCTACTGCTCTAGTTTCACCACCGATTTGGAATTCGTCAAGGAGCTCTTGACTGAACCTTTTTTGTGTGATAGTCATGCCCTGATCACATCTAGTGAACTCCATCCCAAGAAAGTAGCTAATAGGTCCAAGGTCCTTGATTTTAAACTCAGTGTCCAAGGCTGCCTTTAAGTTTTTGATCTCGGCTGAGCAACTTCCACATATTAGAATATCGTCCACATATATGGATAGATAGGTGGATATGTTTCCTTCGCTCTTATAGAAAAGAGAATGATCATTCTGGATTGGCGATATCCCAAGTTTGACAAGAAATTGCTTAGTCTGGAATACCACTGTCGTGATGCTTGCTTAAGTCCATACAAAGACTTCTTAAGTCGGCAAACTCTTCCCTGCCTAGCATCCTGATATCCCTTTGGAAGTTGCATGTATATCTCTTCATCAAGGTTTCCGTGAAGGAATGCGTTGTTGACGTCGAGTTGGTCAATGTGCCATCCCCTCTTGACAGCAACGGCAAGAACGGTTCTGATTGTAGTCATTTTGACTACTGGTGAGAAGGTTTCCTCATAGTCCATACCATAACGTTGTGTGAATCCTTTCACCACTAGGCGAGCCTTGTAACGCTCAAGAGTCCCATCTGCCTTAAGTTTGGTTTTATAAACCCATTTGCAACCTATGGCTTTCTTTCCTTTTGGAAGCTTTACCACGTCCCATGTTTGGTTCTCTTGAAGGGCAGTTAATTCCTTATCCATGGCAGCTACCCAGTGAGGATATTGACAAGCTTCTTCGTATGTTAGAGGTTCAGAAAGAGAGAGAGGAAGGTGTGTGTCTCCTGGTATGGTGATTGTGGTGAGACATGCATTGACACCAAGGTCTGTAAGATTATGAACCGCAAGTGATGACTTAGCTGCTGCCAATTCATTATGTTTAGTAATGCGGCTCATCAAAATAGCAGAAAAATGGTCTGCTTTCTCTTCATCAATTGGAGCATCATCTTGGTAGACTTCATAGTCTTGTAGCCAGGTTGGTTCACGTCTAGTCCTGGTGGATCGCCTAGCTGGGGGAGACATGCTCTGCATGGTGTGCCCTTCACTTTGTATGTTATTCTCGACAGGGTGTAATTCTCTGTTTGTGTCGCTTGAACTTGGCACCTCAAAAGACTGCAAGTCTCCCTCGGGACTGGTTGGGCTTGATGGCCCAAACGACTCATGGTTTTGGACGTCATCTGAGATCGGCTTAGTGGAAATATGATTTGTATCTTCGACAACTTCATTTGAGCATGTGTGTGGGATGCTAGGTGGGTTTGTAGGTTCAGGTTTTTTGGCCTGACGTTCCTTGAGAGGGTAAACCTTGCAGTGGAATATAACATCCCTAGAGATGATGATGCGGTTATCTTCAAGACGTAACAACTTATGAGCTTTCTTTTGGACTGCAGGCCCGATGTATATGCATGCTGATGAACGGGCATCAAACTTGTGCTTCATCCTATCAAGATTATGAGCATAGGCAAGACAACCAAACGGCATCATGTTAGTATAGTTAGGTTGTTGATGATGTAAGATCTCATATGGAGATTTTCCGTTCAGCACGCTTGAGGGTAAGCGGTTGATAATATGAGTGGCCATCAGAACGCATTCTCCCCACAAGGGAAGATCTACCCCTGATTGGAAGTATACCGCCCGCCTTGCAGTATTGAGCAAATATCGGTGTCGCCTTTCGACAACCCCATTCTGTTGGGGTGTAAATGCACACGAGGTTTCATGTAGAATACCATGTGTGTTAAGATATTGTACACCGTTATTTGACAATCCAAGTTCTTTTGCATTATCGGTCCTGATTTTTTTTACCCTTGCATCAAACTGATTTTGTGCCATGTTGATGAACGTTTCAATCCCAGCCCAAGCATCTGATTTGTGTTTTAATAAGGTGACCCATGTTGTGCGACTCTTATCATCGACAATGGTTAAAAAATATCTAAATCCATCATGTGTTTTGACCCTAAAAGGTCCCCATACGTCAATATGAAGGAGTTCGAAACAATCTTTCGACTTTATTACAGATCTTGAAAAAGAAGAACGATGATCTTTAGCCCGGTGACATATATCACAAACGGGAATTTCTTTCATATCATTCTTACGCACAAGCTTAAGATCCAACAACTTCTGAAAAGGAATATGTCCTAGTTTGTAATGCCAATCAAGTACATTAAAGACTAAAGTAGCATTGTTTTTAAGACCAATAGCAGCGGGCAGCTTCAGTTTCTTTCTTTCTTCCAGGAACAAACGGAAATTGTGCAAATCCAGCAAGTATAATCCCCCTTCTTGGACTCCAACCTGTTTACTCATCCTCAAAGAAAGGTCCTGCAGCAAACAACGTTGTTCAAAAAAGTGCAGAGAACAATTCAACTGTTCTGTCAGTTTGTTAACAGACATGAGGTTGAACTTAAACCCATTGATGTGTAAAACATTCTTTAGATTAAAGATGTCCATCAAAGGAAAATCACCAATTTCTAAAACCTCTTGAGTACGTCCATCAGGAAGAGTCACCCATTTGCCTTTTCTTAGTCGTTTTTTATTTTTAAGTTGCATACCTCTTCCTGTCATGTGCTGGGTTGCTCCGGAGTCTAGAATCCAACAATTTTCTAGACTGCATGTATCAACCTTATTTAAGCTACTTAAGGCTAGAACTGAACGGCTTCCAAAAAGACATTTACCTGCAAATTAGCTTTGCTAGTTGTGCTTTGTCCAGTGTTATTCTTCTGGAGATATGCAGCGATTTGTTCCAACTGATCTTGTGTCAAACCTGCTGGAACGTCTCTTTGGGTGGCAGGATTACCAAATGACCCTATACTGGTGTTAACAGAGGCGTAAGATACATCTCTCTGTCCTTTTTTTCTTGGTTTTCCACCCTGCCGGTCTACCCTTGGGATTAATTTCCCAGCAATTTTCTGTTATATGGCCTCTTTTCTTGCAGTAATCACACCATACAGTCCCTTTTTTCTTATTCTGTTGGTACTTGCCATCCTGATCGCCTGCAGCGTTTGAGAAGGATATTTGCTCCAGAGTTTTTCCAGAAGTATAAACCAATTTCTGTCTTTCTTCTTGCACAGCCATATTGAATACACGTTCAAGAGCAGGGAGAGGATCTTGCATAAGTACGTTGCCTCTAAGTACAGAAAAATTTTCATTGAGGCCCATAAGAAAATCGAACACTTGTTCTTCTTCAATCAGTTTCTCAAACTTCACAAGGCAACCACATGTGCAATCTGGCAATTTTCTTGACATGGCAACCTCATCCCAAGCAATTGAAAGCTTTGTAAAATATTCACTCACCGTGTCTGTCTCCTGTTTAAGACCGCATATTTCCTGTTTCAGTTCGTACCTTCTGGGACCATTAAACTGGTCGTATCTGTCGCAGAGACGTTTCCACATTGCCGCCGCAGTGTTGAGTTGCATAATGCTTTGAGCGATTCTTGGCTCGAGAGCGACTACCAGCCATCCCATCAACATGCCGTTGCAAGTATCCCAGGCGCCGGCTCGATTTTCATCGTTTTCTGGACGTTTGAGAGTGCCATTGAGCATTCCTATCTTGTTCTTTGCCATGAGAGAAATTAACATCGATCTCTTCCACGTTTGAAATCCTTTCCCGTCGAATTTACTCCCTGTAAGTAACATGCCTGGGTAATCAGACGACTGCAAGAAAAGAGGATCGTTCGGTTCGAGCTTGAAGGATTTGTTCTCCATCTGCTTCGAATTCTTCTCCTTGTCCTCACTTGTGCTTTCATCGTCTCCAGGCATCGTGACAACCTATAGCGGTAAGCGATCTACTCTGGTACCATGAGAAAAGTGGGGTCGATCGAGGAAAAGGAAATTGAATACGAACAGAAGAGGTAATTAGGTCTCTGTATTTCTATATTTTGAATGTATTCTAACCCTATACAAAACTGTCTATATATAGAGAATGAGCAGAGGCGGTGGGATAAAAGATATCCCTTACTAAACTAACGACGTCGTTTTAAGATTTACACATAATTCTAATTCTCACATATCCGAGGATGAGTTCATCAAGCAGGGCGTGGGTTGTGGCAGCGAGCGTGGCGACTGTGGAGGCATTGAAGGATCAGGGATTCTGTAGGTGGAATTATCCTCTTAGGCGTCTGCACCAGCGGGTGAAAAGCAATCTCAAGTCCCTGGCACAAGATGCCCAAAGGATGGCACCTCAATCGACCTCTTTGGTTGCGAACAGGGTGAGGGATTCGTCGGACAAGATGAAGCAATCAGAGGAGTCTATGAAGATTGTCATGTATTTGAACACCTGGAGCCCTAGCTAATTGTTATTTCTTGATGTGGATCGAACAGCGAGAAGAGACGGGAATGATGCATTCTTTCTGCTATGCTCCTTAATTTTGTTGCCAATTTGAAAGATGTCGACCAATAGTTCCGAGATTGGAAGAGTGCTTAGAGATGTACACCCACTAGCAGTCGAAGCCGGAAGTGTGTGTTGTAATGTGAAAAATGAAATTGATCTGCGATTGGAAGAAAGGGTGCTTGGATATGAGTGAAGAGTATAGACACATTTCCCTGGCAGAAAAAAAAATCTTGTTCCCTCCATAAATTTGTAAGGCAAATTACCACTCTTAAGTTCGTATATGAGTGAACGCCATTACAAGGCAGAAATGAATCTTCCCTAGACCTTTAGTTATAATTTCTTTGTCAAGACTTACCTTGAGAGCATTGATTCCGCTTACATTACTTCCACAAATGAGAAAAGCATCTAGTTAGAGATGAGACAAGATTAGGCATATAAAAGATTGTCTATTTCACTTCTATATATCAAATGTGATAATCATGTATTTTGATTCATATCTTGTGGTGTTGTTTGGATACACGGATTTTCACTCCCAGACATGTTTCTGATTAATGGTGTTGCCATTTAATCACGATTATGGTAGAGTTTGTTGCTTGCTATAAACATGCATCGAAAGTTCTATGTATGGCGTCAAGCTTGCTGATCGTATCAACAGACCGATAAAATATTTTGGCTCTGTTCGGCATGGCTGGTTTGACAGCATAAATGCAGCATATTTGACAGCAAGAATGCGCTGGCATAAATGCAACATATTTGCTGGCAGGAATGTGCTGGCATAAATGCAGCTGTTTTGAAAACTGTTGTTTGGCAGTGCAGCATATATGCAGCATGTTTGGTTAAGTTAGTTATATGTAGTGCGTTTACCGTTTTTGAAATACCCCTAAATTAATTTAAATTAATTTAGGGGATTTCTTTTATTAAACCTTTAATAATACTATTAAGTATTGAATTATTATATGGAATCATGAATGTTAATTAGTAGAAGGAATTATGAATATTAAATTATTGTATGGAATTATGAGTATTAATATTATATAGAATTATGGAAATTATTTTAGGGGATTCCTCCTATTTAACTCTAAAGAATACAATTAAATATTTAATTATTATATAGTATTATGAATTTAATAATAAGATTTATAAGTCAATAAATCTTGGGAAAATTTCTAAACACTCCAACTATAGTATAAAGATTTTAGGAAGTGTTGGAACATTGTTTTGAAACTTAAAAGTCAATATAAAATTCTAGAAACCTTAAAGCTTATTAAGCCTTGCTAGGGTTGCTTTTTGAGAATGGTCAAACCAGGCCATGAAACCTATACCAATAAATAGGTTATGGAAAACCATGAAGATCGATAAAAAGAAAGTCAAAAACGGATCATCCTAGCCAAAGTTATGATCAAATGAAGTTTAGAGCCAAAATTTTGATAAAGGCTGACGTGGCATGGACTGCTGACTCATCGTCACCTCAGTAATTGCGCCCCACATTAGACAGATTTATCTCCTATATTTTCGGACCGAAAATCAGATTTTTCCTATCTTGTGACATTCATAACTTTCTCATCTTAAGGAATTTTTGAGTGCCGTCTTCTTTGTTGTCTTCTCCTACGTTCCCTCTAAACAATCATAACTCATACAAACCCTAACTCGTTCTGAATCAACCAGAAAATCGACTCAAAGTAGCCACCCTGCAAAACCGAAACTGCAATTCCAGTTTTCTCTTCGAATCAGGTAACTTCGATCAGCCATAACTTCTTTGTTTCTCATCCAAATTCCATGTTCTTTAGCTCGTTTTGAAGAGCTCTAATTCCTCTAAAACTTTCATGTTTATGGCCTAAGCCAATTCTCAACCTATTCGAAGGAAAAGGTGTCTAAAGTCTCGGTTTCACCATCACATAAAATCACAGTTTTCTTCCCAGAAAACGCAAGGTAAACTCGTAACTTCTAGCTTTCAATTTCTTTTTGTGTGATGCGAGTTAGGATTAGTTCTTGCTATCAATACGTAGATCTAAGTTTGCTCTTTCCAATGAGCCCTTACACATAGTCTAACTCGATTTGTACTGCTAGTTATAGATCCTCAAAGTTGGCCTCGTGAACTGCTCAAAGTTCGAATTTTTCCAGATTTTCGGATTCGATTTCACTCAATTCGCACAACTCCGGTAAGTTTCCGATCAATTGCTCCGTTATTGTCATTCGAAATCAAGTTACCGGTCTAACCCATGTCTCATTTAGTCAATTATGTGTTAGATTAGGAGAATTTGTTAGATTTGTTCTCGAATTGAATCTTGTACCTGATATGAACCCTAATTCGAACTGAATTCGAATCCCATTGAATACTGCATTATAATTGGGGAAACCGGCATCATTAGAACCGAAATTTGATTTCGAAACTATAGAAACAAGAATCACTCGATTTCGTTCTGTAGATTAGGAGAAAATCGAGATTTAGTACTCGACATGGCTAAGGGTTTCGCTGAAGAACTAGGAGTTCAGGGGCCGTCCGATCTCGTTTTAAGAGATTGGACGGCCGAGATTAGATCATGCTATTAAATAATTATTATAAGTTTATAAAATTCCAGTAAATAGTCCTAACTTGTTGGTTAATTTAAATATCTTCCTGAATGTATTTTGACTTGAAATTTTAACCATAGATTCCTTATTTAATCTAGTTTATTTTGATGTAAATTATTATGGTTTTGGAGTTTTTAAACATAAGTTATGATTTTTTACAAGTTACGGGTTTTCTGGAATTATTTGACTAAATTAAAAGGTATTTTTATGAAATAAAAATTTTATAATATGTCTAAAATGTTATAGTTAGTGCATATTAAATTTGGGAATTTTTGGGCAATGGTAAATGGTTTTAAAAATTATGTTTATGAGTTTTTCATAAGAATAACTTATAATATATGGTTTTTATGTAACAAAAAATTAAGGTATGGTTTGTTAATTAACTTTTAAGCTGGGAAAATAAGGGAAACTAAATTAACATTTTATAACAGTAAGTTTAAAATGTTTTGGTATTAACTTTTGAGAGAAGTGAAATTATTTACATATATGTATATATACTTATTTAAGTAGAAACTTATGTAAATCAAGGAATTTAATTACTTTTACGTTTATTTATTATACTATATGGGAGTTAATATTTTTAATTAACTAAGAAATAAATATATTTTTACGCATATATAAAAAGGGAATAAAGTAGTAACTTAGAGTGAAGCAGGAACTCATAAATTAACACTTATAATAACTAAATATTATAAGAGCTAGAATCCTAAGATATAGTAAAAGAAATACTTTATGAAACACACTTGGAATGCAGTTAAAGTTGTAGTAATAAGATAGTTTAAATATAATGGGTTACATAGGGGATGTCTTAGTTAAATTCTAATACAGGTATACTTATAAATATTAAATAAATGAAGGAAAACATTTATTTATTAAACCATATATCGGTTGTAGTTATGCCTAAAAGTTATTAAACATAATTAAATACAATAAAATACATAAATAATGTTTTGAACAAATCCTAGTATAATAAATATATACACATTAAACATAATAGAATTAATACTTTTAGGAATATAATACGAAGGAATTAATAAGTTAAACTAAACCTCTACATAATACTAATGGGAGAATATTATATGAGGTGGTATTGAAATATAACTTAATGTTTTAAGATAGAATCATTAAAAGGATTATGATATAATCTATATTAAACGATGATTTGGCAATTTATCTAAATAATTATCCTTAAGGTTCTTAGAATTAGATAAGCCATATAAAATACATTTATTACCAATATTCAGGATGTGAGTTTACAATTAAGTGAGGTATTTAGTAGTGAGAATTTATAGGAAGATTTATAAATAGGAATTTGATACTTAAAACCTTTGAACCTTTTATTAGGTAAAACTAAGTTACATAAAATATTATATTGATATACTTTACGGTAATGGGAAATAATGATAGGTTATTTGAATGTTAAATATGAGAATTTTCATAATAGATTATCTTATTAAATAATTAACAATTTCACTTATGAACCAGAATTTAATTCTTTGATAAATTCTACTCTATGTAGATATATCGGCCATCCTAAATACAATAAAGGAAATTAATTTACTAAGTTATTCCTTTGAAACCTTAGGATTTGGAAAACAATTTAAAACGTATTTAAGGCTTAAGAATAATGAAGTTTAGTACAAAGGATTATACATAGTCTATAGAGAGAATGTGTGTAAAAATAAAACATTTAGGAAATTAAATGTAAGTAAGGATACATAAAAGGTTATACTAAACACCTTATTATATAGGTAATAATAAAACATATAATATACCTTGTGAATACTAAATGTAAGATTAATTCGTTAAATCTAAGTTAACTATAGTATAGTTATTCAGGATGAGAAGCAATTTAACATCTTATGACAAGTTTATTAGATGGTTGTAATTAAAAGTCATTCTGAACTAAAGATGAGATAATTGAGTTTAGCATTTCAATTAAGTTATAATAAAACGCGTCTACAACACTACAATTTCAATATACAAGATGTAGATCTTAATTAAGTTAAGGGAAAGACTTAATCATAATGGGTTATCTAGTAGATATTGTTTGAATACATAATCTTTACATTGTGAGATAGTAGTATAGTATTCTGAGATGAGTCCATCGTAGGTCATAATACAATGTTTATTCTAAATTAAGAATAAAGGTATTGAGCTTAAGATTATTATTGAAATTCTTAGATTTAATTATATAATATAAACATATTTATGATATAAAGGTCTCATAAGTCTTGAATGTGAGGATTTCGGTTAAGTATGAATAAAGTAGATAGGAGTGGACAATTAGCAAATGTTAATAGAATGCATTCCTTGATCTTACCACCTTGGGCTATACAACCTTCTAAAATAAGTCAAGGTTATACATAGCATTTAAGCGAGGGCTTATAAGATAATTGAGATTTGGAAATAAGAGAGAGGAATTTTGAAATACCCCTAAATAATTAAACGTTATTTAAATATATAATTTACTACATTAAAGTATGAACGAACAATATTAGCACGGTCACATACGTATATATGTGCGTATATATATAACGTTACAAAATTATAACGTTGTACATATAGTTGGTAACGCTATGACCGGAGACATATAGTTAAAACATGACGAATAAAAATAGTCGGAACCGTATGAAGGTTTAATCAACGTCGCGACATAACAATTAGTCGTTTATATATATGTACATACCAATATACAAGAATATACATAAATGGGACTGAAACAAAAAAAAGAGCAAACTTGCTCCAGCCGGGATTCGAACCCGAGACCTCTCGTACCCATCTCGACACCTTAACCAGTCGAGCTGAGCTCGTATTCGGTATAAACTACCCACGAACTATAATTAGTAGCCACCATACTTAAGTTACAGAAATGAATGGTGAATCACCCGACATTCCCCTCTGTAATTGATGCCTCAAACTCAACCATTTCAAACTTCCAAAACCGACAGAACAGACTTTTCCCACAGACGGTCTTGTAATCCCATGCAACAGAGGGAATTAATTTCCCAAACGCCCATCCCTCTTGAGGATTCCCAAGCGACAGCCATTGACCAACTGCCCCATACCTACCATGTTATAATCAGCTTTCATCTTCTTCCTTCTGTACCTTCGTCTTCCTCAACCCTGACCGAGAACTGCCCACACCTCCATGGCTACTGCCCAGTAAGTAGGTAAGTTTCCAAGTTTAAACTATACTCACTGTTCTCCCATGAGTTTTGCACCTTCAAGAACTAAACCGTGAATATATACACCAGCAGCAAAGATCGGTACCGGGAGCTAGAACAGTGGGAAACCTCGGTTGAAAGACAGAGAAGGAAGGGAAGTTAGCTTCCTTGTCTTCTCAAGGTAAAACCATACGAAACCCAGCTTAAATTCCACCTTCGTTTCAGTAATAAACCCAACATGCATTAAGCTGTTGTTCTATGTTTTCGTACGTGAGCTTCACCACAATCTTACCCACTGTTGTACCGTTAATGGCCATGGTAATACTGAACTCTCCTTTCCTCCTTTCTGTCTCTCCTCATGTAGCAGACAGTAGATAGTTCTCAGCTTGTTGAAGGAATAAGACCAAGCCAACCCCTTTGCTGTACTATCCTCGGTGAAGAAGGAAAAGAAAACCAGGTACAGGCCATACCTGTTTCAGTTACTCCAAATAATGTCTTTTCTCTAAGTTGTCACGGATTAACATCTAAGTAAACTGTTCCAGTGTAGCCAACTGACCAAGGTGCTGTGGGTTCGAGGTTTCCACCCAAGGTGTAGCTAGAGAGTTGTCAAGACTGGTGAGTAACTCCTAAACTAACTCAAGATCAGAAAAAAAAAACAGAAAGTAGAGTAAATCTGTCAAACTGGATAATCATGCAACCTGTAGCATGTAACTGTTAGGATATATTATTTATTACTTTCCAGATTTAGGAGATAGTATATATCCTCACACTTAGGATATATTATATATTTCTAACATAATCCTCGCTAGTATAATCTTTTCTATCCTCTTTTGTATTATCCTCATTAATTTAGTCATAAAGGCTAAGTTTCTAATTAGGAAACTACTCATGTATAAATACCCTTCCTGGTATTCATCCAAACACATAATACATACGAATTCTATTCTTTCTCAAATTCGTCTTCGCTCTCTCTCACGCTCCTCTTATGTCGTTCACTCGCCTTTCTCCGTGCATACTCTAATCGCTTCCGCTTCTCCCATCTCTCTACAATCGAACATGGCATCAGAGCAGCAGATTTGGGCCTAAAAAAAAACAAAAAAAAAACAAAATCTCGGAATCCAGATGTCATCCGAAATTGAAGAAAATCCATCAGAAGAGGAAGACGGTGATTCTTCTGAAACTGAAGAAGATAACGATGAAGATCCAAAGCGAAGGAAACACATAGATACTGATCCTCTCACTGTTTTTAATTCAGAAGTTCCAGGCGTGCAACTGACATCAACCAAATTCAATGGGGCTGGATTCCAGATCTGGAAGAAAAAGGTCGAGATCTGTCTCTTAGCGAAGAACAAAATTAAAATCGTCGATGGCACCTTGAGAAGATCCAATGTTGCCAAGAATCGACGAGACGCTTGGGACAGATGCGACGGACTCATCCGATCATGGATCCTGGCTAGCCTTGAACCCTCCATTGCAGACAGCGTCGTCTCCAGTGCCACTTCTCGCGAAATGTGGAAAAGACTCGCGCAAAGGTATGATCAGGTTGATGGAACCAGAATGTTTGAATTGACCCGTGAGTTGTCTCAAATTCAACAAGGAAACTCCACCGTGACTGAATATTTTACCAAATTGACAAGTCTCTGGGATGACATCTCTGGAATGATGAATATCCCTCCCTGTTGTTGTGGTTACAGTCGAAAAATGGCTAAGCACGTTGAAAATAAAAGACTCTTTGAATTTTTACTTGGTCTGCGCAAAGAATTCATTAATATAAGGGGAAATCTTCTGATGAAGAAACCTCTCCCTAGCGTCGATGCTGCATACGCCATTGTGTTGCAGGAAGAACGACAACGATCTGTTGCCAAAACCGTGAAGGACAGCGATACTTCTTTCGCAAACAATACAGGCAGAGCTGAGCGAAATCGTGACGACAAATCCAAAGGTCGTCGTGACAAGGATGTCGCCAGTAGAAATCGGACTGGTACTTGCGGACATTGTGGCAAAACGGGACACCTGAAGCGAGACTGCTTCGAGCTTCGTGGCTACCCGGACTGGTGGAAGGGACCAAGAGTCACCGCCTCTGCTAATATCGTTGAACAACGATCTGAAAAAACCACTAGCGTCCCTGGTCTGAATGTTGAAAGGATAAACAGGCTGTGTGAGTATTTTGAGAAATCAGGCCACATACCAGAGAAGGTAATTAGCAGCAGCGCTTCTGGCACAAAGGATTTCTCTAATTTCTCAGGTATCGCTTGCACCCAATCCTTTACCGCTCATTACAAGTATCATAAACACCGTTGGCTTCTTGATTCTGGAGCTAGTGACCATTTAATTGGTGATGAGACGCTATTGAGTGATAAAAGAAAACTGGTTGATGTTCACTACGTGACTTTACCTAATGGGAATAATGAAACAATCGATACTGTTGGTACCGTTCAACTGACCAAAGATTTTAAGCTGGAAAATGTTCTTTACGTTCCCAGTTTTCGCCTGGCACTGATTTCTGTAAGCAGATTGATATCTCAGATGGGCTGCACTGTTACCTTCGATGATAACAGTTGCTTTTTACAGGCCCCTACTTGGACGAGTAAAAGGAAGATCGGCTACAGAGAAGATGGCCTCTCGTTAATCTTTTAAACAAAGACTTTGATGTTTGTAATAATGCGTCTGCTTTTTCTGGAAATTCTTCTAAATTGATGTTTTGGCACAAGAAAATGGGGCATCCCCCTGTTAACAAAATGCTTAGTATGGGCCTCATTAATAAACGTGATGTTCCTGCTAACTTCGTGTGCGATATCTGCTTTAGGGCTAAAGGACATCGCTTGTCCTTTCCCCGTTCTAGTAACAGGTCTAAGCATTGTTTTCAACTTATCCACATTGACATTTGGGGTCCATGCTCCACCATCAACCATGATGGGTGCCGTTTCTTCCTTACCATAGTAGATGATGCTAGCAGAAGCACATGGGTCATTCTCATGAAGTCCAAATCCGAAGCACCACAACACATTCGAAATTTCATCCTCATGGCTGAACGTCAATTTGACAAGCTTGTAAAAATCGTCCGATCCGACAATGCCTACGAGTTAGGATCGTGTAAAACATTACGACAATTCTTTCACGACAAAGGAATTTTACATCAGACCACGTGCGTCTACACACCGCAACAAAATGGCGTGGTAGAACGCAAGCACCGTTACCTCCTTGAAACAGCTCGTGCTCTTTTCTTTCAATCCGGCCTTGATTTAAGCTATTGGGGCGAAAGTGTTTTGATGGCCACGTTCCTCATAAACAGATTGCCATCTTCGACCTTAAATGGGATGTCTCCTCATGAATATCTATATGGGCTAACCCCTAAACTTGATAACGTTAAAACCTTTGGTTCCTTAGTTTATCATACCGGTCCAACCATTTCCCGATCAAAATTCAACGATCGAGGACATCGCGGTGTTTACTTGGGCCCAGGTTTATGCCAAAAGGGCCATCGAGTCCTTCTTCTTAATGAAAAAAGGGTTATAACAAGCAGGGACTTAACGTTCTACGAACATATCTTTCCCTTGCAAGCTCAACCCACCGAGAATATCCACGATCATTCTGCACCTTTCGGTTTTCCTGTTGTTGTCGATGAAGATCATGATATCATCCAGCATAACAATCAGCAAGGACAAAGCCCACTTGTCCAACAACCTTCTGATTCTATTAATGATGTAGATATGCGTGAGGACATCAGCCCCGTTCTTGGGCCAGACATAACTCACGAAGACAATTCTAACGGAGCCCAGCCCGTTCCCTATTCAACACAGGACAACCTTGCGGAAAGTCTAATTCATGAGGATGAAGGTCCAACCGCTGATGATTCATCCACCACCGAGACTCCCAACGACATTATTATTGATGGGCCTAGACGATCGACTCGTGTTAGGCAACTTCCAGTAAAATTGCGTGACTACGAGTGCAATCACGCTCTATCTGATCCCTTTACTCATCTCTTATCTACGAGACTTGAAAGCTCTCGTCCAAATCCTATGCCGGATATACACACTTTAACTGACATTGCTCCATCTCGCATTATCTGTTCTCAAGCCACACGTCACTGTCCATCTGAGCCCTCCTCCTATCGCATTGCTTCGCAATACTCTGAGTGGCGTGACGCAATGGTCACTGAACTCAAGGCTTTAGAGGCGAATCAGACTTGGAGCTTGGTTAGGCTTCCCAAGGGAAAGCGATGTATTACATGTAGATGGGTTTATCGAGTTAAATACAAAGCCAATGGAGACATTGAACGTTATAAGGCACGCTTGGTCGTTCGGGGCTTCACACAAAAAGAAGGCGAAGATTTTCACGAAACCTTTTCTCCCGTGGTTAAAATGACCACTGTCCGTGCTTTGATTTCTGTAGCTACAAAACGACGTTGGAAAATTCACCAACTCGACGTGAATAACGCCTTCATCCACGGTGACCTACATGAGGAAATCTACATGAAAATTCCCGATGGCCTCACTACCAACACTAGTGGATTGGTTTGCAAACTTCAAAAATCTTTATATGGCCTCAAACAAGCTTCCCGTCAATGGTATGCCAAGTTATCCTCCTCTCTCACAAGTCTGGGCTTCATCATGTCCGATAATGATCACTCCCTTTTTAAATGGAGTCATGACAAATCCATCCTCTTTCTCGGAGTCTACGTGGATGACATTATCCTTTGTGGAAATGATGACAACAAGATCACTTGCGTCAAAGAAACCCTCCATCATTTGTTCAAAATTAAGGATCTTGGCACTCTTAATTACTTTCTCGGTATGGAATTTCATCATACTACTGATGGTATTGCGATCACTCAAACGAAGTTTGCCACGGATCTACTCACAGATTATCATGTCACCTCCAAACCTCCGGTTGCTAGTCCCCTTGCTCCAGGCACCAAACTTCTTCTTCATGATGGTCCTCTCTTGCCCGATGCCACCGAATATCGTCGTCTCATCGGGAAGCTCAACTACCTTATTAATACCCGTCCTGATCTCAACTTCAGCGTCCAACTCTTGAGCCAATTCAACCAGCAACCTTGTCAAAAGCATTGGGATGCCGCCATCCGCGTCCTTCAATACATAAAAGGGACTCTTGGCTATGGCATTTTCTTCAATAATTCTAACGACTATTCCCTCCTTGCTTACTGTGATTCCGATTGGGCCTCCTGTCCCATTTCTCGTAGGTCCGTCAGTGGGTATTACATTCTTTTTGGAGGTGCTCCCATCTCTTGGAAATCCAAGAAGCAAACTTGCGTTTCCCTTTCTTCAGCCGAGGCAGAGTATCGCGCTCTTCGACGCGTCACCACGGAGTTGTCTTGGCTCTCTCGTCTTCTTCATGAGCTTGGGATACATCACATCACACCTATACCACTGAAGTGTGACAATCAGTCCGCTGTTTTCATTGCCCACAACCCCGTTCTTCACGAACGTACGAAACACATCGAAATTGACGTACATTATGTTCGTGACCAGATCAAAGCCGGTCTCATTGAGGTTTCTCATATCTCCAATACTCATCAAAAAGCCGACATGCTCACCAAGGCTTTACCAGGCAAAAACTATCGGAGACAACTTCAGTCTATGGGGATGCTTGACGTTTCTACAAACCATGGAAAAACCCATTTTTCCTAGGTTTGCGGGGGGGTGTTAGGATATGTTAACATACTTAGGATATATTATTTATTACTTTCCAGATTTAGGAGATAGTATATATCCTCATACTTAGGATATATTATATATTTCTAACATAATCTTCGCTAGTATAATCTTTTCTATCCTCTTTTGTATTATCCTCATTAATTTAGTCATAAAGGCTAAGTTTCTAATTAGGAAACTACTCATGTATAAATACCCTTCCTGGTATTCATCCAAACACATAATACATACGAATTCTATTCTTTCTCAAATTCGTCTTCGCTCTCTCTCACGCTCCTCTTATGTCGTTCACTCGCCTTTCTCCCGTGCATACTCTAATCGCTTCCGCTTCTCCCATCTCTCTGCAATCGAACATAATTAGACCGTTTTTTTCTCCGCACTTTTTTTTTTCAGTTTCCATTTCCGATGTACGATTAGGCCCTGTCGACTAGGGCTGTCTATAAAATTCCAAAACCACGATATTGACTGAAATTGAGGCGAATCATTTATCTTTTCAGATTAAATGTATCGGTTTTAAATCCAACTGTATAAAATAACTGATTTTTATATTAAATTTTTATAACAATTAACTGATTGTATAAACAATGAAACTTTTTAATATTAATATTTATTTTATATAAAAATTAACTGATTTAGGTGAATGATTATTGTACTATAATATTAATGGTATGAGACTTATCAATAAAAAAATATTGAGAAATTTCATAAAATGTCACTATATTTTTTGTTAATTCATGATATGCGACTAAAAAAAAAGAAAGTCACAAAATGTCACTATATTTTTGTAAAAGTCCATGAAATGTCATTATAGTCATTGACCAGATTAAAAAAGACAAAAAACTCATACTAGTTAACAAAGTACTTTTAAAATTCACAATATGTCTCTAAGTGTTACAAAAAATTAAAGTGAAATAATTTTTTAAAAAATATGTATAAAAATTAAAAAAATTTATAAAAAATGAAAATAATGAAAATGCTATAAAATATAAAAATAAATAAATATTTCATTTTTAAATTTTATTCAGTACCATAAAAACAATATTGTGTTCTAAACAAATAATTTCTACCAATTTATACAATTAAGTACCAAAATTTTTACCACACATTTTTATCATTATTTTTCTATTAATTTAAATTATTTGTTCAAAGTAATTTTTTTGTATTTTTTAATTTATATTTAGAAATATAAGTTTTTAAAATTTAAGTACTATTTTACAGATAATGACGTAATATTTTTTGATATCGAGAAAATATTATTTAAAAAATATCATATAAATAAGATTGAAAAATTAATATAAACTTTTAGAAATAAAGGTAATTTAGAAATGTATGGTATAAGTTATGATACTTAATTGGTATAAATTATGGTACTTATTTGGTATAAATTGGTAGAAAAACTGATGTAAATTATTTGGAGTAAATTACTCAGAACCCCCTTGAGGATTTGGATATTACAGTTAACCCCCTTGTGTTTATCATAATTATTGGTAACCACCTCAAGGTTAAGGTATTTTTTGACTACGAGCCCCCGAACTATAACTCTGTTATCCGAAAGTTAACTGTTTTTTGCCCAGCCTGGCATTATTAATGTGATTAAGCTGATAGGTCAACACGTAGTTAACTTCCTGGTAACAATTTTGGACAACGTTTAAGCATGTTTAAAGCTGAATTACAAAAAAAAACAGTGGTATTTTGTGAATTAAAAACTTAAACAGTGGTATCTTGTGAATTTTTCCTTATTTTTTTGTCAGCTTATTAACACTTAGGGACATATTGTGAACTTTAAAAGTACTTTGTTAACTAGTATGGATATATTGTCTTTTTTCCATCTGGTCAATGATTATAGCGGCATTTCATGGACTTTTACGAAAATATAGTGACATTTTCTGACCTTTTTTTTAGTGACATTTCATGAATTAACAAAAAATATAGTGCCATTTCATGAAATTTCCCAAAAATATTTGGTTACAAGATTAACTAATAAAATTAAACAAAAGCTAAGGTCTAAACAGAATGATAATAAAATTAGATTTAGAAAACAAAATTAAACTGTTAACCGAATCCAATTAACAGATCTAAATAAAATGTTGACGGAATTAAATTTAAGAAAACCGGAAACCAGATTAACTGTATTCAGTTAAGCTAATAAAATAATTAAGCTAACAATTAACCAAATAAGATGATTAAACTATCATAGGCCTACAGTGTTGACCAGCACATTAATATGCAGATAACTTAATTTTTGTGATTATGAGGTGGTCTACAGGACATAGCCATTGCATTGTTAACTTGTGGCAATATTTTTATTGAACGGCTTGTCATTTTTTAAAAATTAAAATAAAATCACGCTACTACTAAAGAGATAATTTTTCAAGTAAAAGTTATATTTATGTTTTGTAGTAACTAAAAAAATAATTTTTTTTCTCTATAATTCAAAGATGATATCAATATTTTATCACAACAAATCTTATAATCAAATAAAACAAATCTATATTTTATTTAATAATTTTATTCTTTATTTAAATACTAAATATTATCAAATAATATCTTTCATTTAAAAAGTATTTTTATCCAAATGTACATTTATTTTTGCACATTTTCATTTAATAAATATACCTTTTTTTAAAAAAATATTATTTTATTTATAAATCTACATTCTTATGTAAAATATGAATATATCTATTTTTAAAAATATATACTCAATAAAAATAATTTATAATTCATAAAATATTGAATTAGATGTGATTAGTGTCGATAAAAAATTAAAAATACAGTAGCAATATATACCAAATTTTGTCGCAAAACTAATTTAGGGCACTTTTATAAATAACAAATTAGAAACTATTTTATCACACGTGTACTTAAAAATGACTAAATAGAAAATTACATATTTTAAACTAAAAAATTTTAAAGTAAAAATAAACTTTTATTCGTTTGGGTTGTTTAGTATAAATATCTAACCTAGCCAGCTTTTTTTCTATATAAAAGCTCCAAACCCGGAGCTCGTCTTCTTTTTCTGTATTATACTATTATTACTCATCGAAAGTAAAGGAGTTTTACCAAAATGTGAAGGTGGTTGAAAATACAAAAATATAAATTGAATATGAATTGAAAATACAACTAAATTAATGTTAAAAGTGATTTATAATCTGATGTTGACTCAAGACCACCCAAAGTTAAGTTCACCGGGAGCAAATCTCGGTGATTAGTTGAGTTGAGAAGTAGTAACAAAACTAATAATCTACTCCATCCTATTCATAAGTGTTTAGTGATGTATGTGGATAGATTTAAGTGTAGATACATCTCCAAAACGAATTATATTTTAAGTAGGAGTTAGTAGTACTCTGATCTCAAAAGCCTACCAAGTAACAAGAACAGTTTCAACTTTCATCAAAGATGGCAATCGGCATAAGAGAAATGGCCATCATCACCTCAATCTTTGGAATCGCTTCCTTCGTCTGCGGCGTCTACGCTGAAAACTATAAGGTACATATCTACCTACCTACTCATTCTAAATTGTATAGAAACCAGTCCACTAATCCCTTCATTTCTTCTCTTTAAGTTTCCAATTCTTTGTTTACATGGATCTACACTGAATTACTGCTAAATTAACAGGCAGCAGCAGGAACACCGATTCAAGGAAAAGATGTGGTGATATGCAAGTACCCATCAGCTGACCATTACTCTACTTGTGGATATGGATTCAGCCGGAAGCCTATCTTATGCTGCGTTATTAGGTTACAAATCATTAAAATACCCTTACAACAAGAAAGCAATTCCTCGTTCCAAGTTATTCGCAACCACTTCTATGGTTATCTTCTACAACATCGCACGGTAATTTTAACAAACTAGTTACTAGTTTCTTCGTTATACACAACACACACACTCTACTCGATCGATGTTCTAATCTGATTTGATGTTTTTTTTACAACAGAATGAGTGCTGTGTTGGGATTAGTCCTGCTACTTTGGCCAACTATTGTCCAGCATTTACATTCAATCAACAACGTTCACTCCGGATCGGTTGACTACACTTGTCCCAACGGCTAAAACTGGTGTTATTGGTGGGGGGCTTTTGTTGCACTAGATTCATGTCTGTTCTGGCTAATATGTATGATGCTGGCTGTTAATGCTCGTGAGGATTACTTTGATGAACTTGAAGAGTCGAAACCTTGTTGTTAGGAACCAAGTCATCAATGTCGATTTTCGGACCTCTTGATGATGGTGATTCTGAAGGAAAACCGGCGATGCACTAGCGTTTTCAGTTAGTTATGTAAATATTCTGCTTTTTTTTTTTCATCTTTTGTGTTATTGTTAATTGATTAGACGTACGACGTAGCTATTTATGTTTAGAATTTTGTTTATGGATTTCCAATTTCACATTTCCCATTTTGTTCGTGTTTTTTGATGATGCATGGATAGATAATGTGAAATCTTGTTATTTCAAACCACTTCCACTTCGTGTGGTTCTTGTTAACTTTAATTAAACCCCCTACCCTACTCATGTAATTAGCCGATTCTACTCCTTTAAAAAAGGGCTTGGATATTTTGTTGTGATTTCCGAGTTCATCAAGTACGACACATATACCTAGGAAGAAAAAAAAAAAAACCTCTTCCTTCCATTGGAAGGGGAGGGCATTAGGCAGTCAACACTGACCCTTCCCTCTTAGTGGATCTCTAAAGTAGAGATGGTATGGTATCACATACATCACGGATGGGAAGTATTCTGCTAAGGGGGCGTTTGATAATGGCGCTGAAACGCATCATTTCATGTGTTAGGAATAAGCCTCCTATGATTAACCAATTCAAATTTGACATGTAAGCTTTGATTAACTTTTTACCCAATAAAAAATGTCATCTGTTCTGACTATTTTTCCAAAAGCGGATTAATCGCATAACGCCAAGAACGAACGACACCTAAGGATACCATTTCCTAGTAGTACTCAAGGGATCTCAAGTCAAGCTTAGCTGAGCCGCTCAATGAGCCAACTTCTCAACCAGTGAAAGAATTTAAGTTGTAGTCAAGTTGTTCTTTTGGAAAAAAGGAAATTGTTGTGTGTAATTCCAAACTTGCTAGCTAAGCGAATTGAAGGCTCCTGAAGATAAATGTGAGACATTGTGGAACATTCCCTCTTTCTTTGTATTTGGTTAGGGTTCAATGGGATGGTTAGGTGGAGTTATATCAGATTCTTGAACAACTAACATTTTTTAGGGCAAACTAAGGAAATAAGAGTTTTTTTTCAATTAGAAAGTTAGGTGTTATGTCAACGTATTAGCGATGTAACCACAAACACTCCCAAACTCAAGCCCGAAATCACGCTGAAAAAAATGCATTGAATTTTGGATCCCACCGCCTGTGTCTCTTTCCAATTTAGTATGGTATAAGAGCCTTACTAGCAAGTGTCGGTTGTTTCTTCTGCCAACTATCTTCCTTCTTCACCATGTCCACTGGATCATCTTCATCAGGTAGTGCTCAATCTAATATCCCAGTTGGGTGGTGTATCTTATTCTTCTTCATCCTCTTCTCTTTCCGTTTCTTCTTTCCTGTCGCCATCTTCCAACTTTGTAAAACTCAATGTTGAATTTCCCTCTATGGAGAATTCAACTTGAGCCATATTTCTGAGTTTGCTGCATGGTAACAAACTGGTAAGCTCATAATGTCTCTTCTTATGTATCTATGACAAAATTAGTTTTAACCCAAGTGGTTTTATCAACAACCTCCCCTCAAACCTAAATAAGGTTCAAGAGATGTTCGTTGTCAAAGTTAATTCTAGAATTATGCTATTAAGGTCTCAATTGATGAGCATTAAAAGGGCTCTAACAACATTACAACCTTCTTTGATAAGGCCCAAAACTATATCTAATTCTCTTGCTTAAGCTGGAGCACCTATGGCTGATGAATATTTGTCTGATGATAATTTTGTTAGTTGCATTATCATTGGCCTCTATCTGGATTTTGAATCGGTTAAGATACCTAATGGAGAGATTAGATCCGGTCACCCCTGATGTTCTATATGGTCAGTTGCTCACCAATGAATCTCATTTTTCTTAACAAACATCTAAGATAATCGCAAGCACCATATCTCGGCTAATATCACTCAGTCTCAACAACAACCCAACAACAACACTTATAATTTCAGAGGAAGAGGATACAGAGGTGGAAGAAAACTATAGAGGAGGAAATGCCTTTTCAAGAGGTGGCAGAAACACAAACTAAGGGGGGAAAACAATAACCATTTATCAGGCAGAGGTGATACTCGAGTGTAATGCCAAGTGTATGTAAAACATGGTCATCAAGCCACGTCTGGTTATCATAGATTTGACCATGCTGACCAAACTCCTCCCTCGTCTCACTACTAGAAAAAATGTTTTAAACCACGACCTTTAACCCACGGTTATATACAAACTGTCATTTATACTGATTATAAATGATGATTCACCCAGAACCGTCATTTGAACTGAACATAACAACGGTTCCGTACAAAACCGTTGTTTATATTCTCGCGTCAGTTTCCCGCCACTGACTATAAATGACCGTCATCTATAGTATCACGCCACTGAGTATAAATAACGGTTTGGGGGAACCGTCATACTCATCACGCCACTAACTATATATGACGATTCTGGGTGAACCGTCATTTATAGTCTAAGCGAGAATTTTAATTGTTGCTGAAATTAACCCACCTATAAGCGGGAATTTTAATTTTTGGCTAAAAAACACGCGCCTCTCTTATTCTCTTTTTATATCTTCTTACACGTAATTTTTGTAACCCCGAAACTAGCGAACAAGGAACATATGCTCTGCGCCTCTCTTCCAGATCTCTTCACTCATGGTAATTTTTCAATCCACGCTAGCGAACAAAGAACATGCTCTTCTTTTCTTCCTCGTCTTCACTCACGGTAATTTTTGCAACCATAACTGGCGAACAAGGGACATTGCTCTGCGCCTCATCCATTCTCTTCAAACCTCATGGTAATTTTGCAACCCACTGGCGAACCGGGAACATACTGCGCCTCTTCATTCTTCTTGACTCTTGATTTTGGAACCGTAAATAAAAAACAAGGCACATACATGCTCAGGCCTCTTTATTCTGTTGTGTCTGCGCTCTATTAGATTAATAATCAGTTATTAGCTACATCTGTCGCACACGAGATTGAATGCTGGGATTTAAAAAAAATCGAAGACTATAAATGACGGTTTTATTGGCTGCAACCATCATTTATAGTCGGCAAAAAAATAATCAATGATTATAAACCACGGTTTCGTGTATAACCCATATAAAGTCGATAAATCCACGTGAATTGAAGCTTTTAAATGACGGTTCCAGAACCCTGGTATTTGGATCATATTTAAACGTCGGTTTCGAACCGTCATTTACACTTAGTTTTGCTATATACGACGGAAGTATATACCACGGTTTTCAACTGTGGTTTTTGAGCAAAATAACCGTCGTATTAAAGCTTTTTTTCACTGGTGTCTTAATTCAGTGCAAATTTTACTACTGCTGATTCAATTTGGTACCCCGTTGTGCTACAAATCATTTCACTAATGATTTTTCAAATTTGAGCATTGAGAATCAGATTTCTACTACTGCTTCTGATGAGATAAATTTGGAAATGGTGGAACTCTCCCGGTCAAAGGCCAAGACACTGGTTTACTTCCTACACCTTATGGTCAATTCACTTTTCCAAACTTACTCTATGTGCCTGATTAAACACAAAATCTCGTCTTGATTAGACAGTTTACAAATTATCATAACGTGGTTTTTGAATTCTACCCTAATTGTTTCTTAACCAAGGATCTATCAATGGACCTCTTTCATAGAAGAAATTAAGGATGAGCTGTGCAATTTATGTAGAGTTTTCTCAGGCTCAGACCTTTCCCTCACAAGATGATGTTACTCAAAGAACTACTTGAAATGGTATGAAGATGCTCCATCCGACTCCATCTCCACACCAAGATGTATAGTGGTTCGGCCAATAATCCGGCCTACGTCCACTTCTAGACAGAGCTGTTATCATCCTTCGGTTTACAACACTAGAGAGCCTTTTGGGGTGAGCTCTCTTTTTCTAACTTGAGTCCCTTACAAATGAGCCCCTCTACTTCTATTTATAGACTTCCTATGGCCATGTTACCCTTAAGCCCCTATACATGTGATAGTACCATATTTACACAACTGTTAGCCTCTATTTGGATAATCTTTCCGGACTAGGATGCTGCTTCTGTATTGGACTAACTCTTCCGAGCCATCTTTTCGGTAATAATCCTACTGGTAATGATTCTACCGGTAGTGATCCTTTAGGTAGCAGCCCTTCCGGTAGAGGGTCTTCCGGAAGCAGGACTTCTAATGATAGGCCTTCCGACAATTGGTCTCCGGTAGTAGTCCTTCCGCTAGCAGGCCTTCGGTAGACGCTTTGACCTTCCGCATGGTATATTTCATACCATTACATCAGTCCCACAAGTTCTAATTTTTAACACTAAAAAGTGGAACTTATAAAAAGAAGATAAATTTACACTTTGTACTCTTTCTTTTCTACTATATATCTTCTAGTCCCACAAGTTCTTTTCTTTTGCCTAAAAAGGAAATGAACTTACAAACTTTAGCCTACATGAGAGCTTGCCTACCGGTCACCAAGAAGTCCCACAGGTTCCGGGGGTGATGAAGTCCCACTTGTACTCCTGAGAAAAGGTCTCCGTTCCTCGACCGTGCCATAATAAGAAATCCAAAGATCTGGAATTCCGAAGGGCCATAATAATCCCAGAAGACCATAATTTCCAGAAGACCATAATAATAATGGGGTATTACTTCCATAATCAGATTCCTGCTTTGAATTACTTTATTCATTGGTCCTGCATACTTAAATTTAACAGATTAAAAGATATTTGTCTTTGGGCTGCCCGGAGCGACCGGACTTCCCAAAAGTTGGAGATTCTTATAATGAAGAATTTTAGACTGCTCTTTCTTTCGTTTTTGCCAAGGTTTCTTTCGGTAACCATTTAGTTACACTTTCACACTCTACCACTATACACATGGTGAGATCGTCGATTTAACACTCTACCAACTTCGAGACGGTGAGATCGTCGGTTTAACACTCTACTGGCAGTAAGACAGCGAGATCGTCGGATGAAATACACTACCATCTTGATGGTAGATCGTCGGATACAAACACTCTACCATGGCCAATGGTGAGGTCGTCGGTTACATTCTTTGTCTTTCTTTTCTTTTCTCAAGACTCGCTGGTCTTGGTTTTAAGTAAATCAGAAAATGATTTATGATATCTCTTTTGAAAACCAGAGGTGATCAATCCTTTTTGCAAACTCCCAGTGACAAAAGAATATTCACAATGAAATATCAAAAGTTTGGTACCTCTTTTTTACCGGTTGAATGATATCACCGGTAGATTGACTTTACCGATGTACTTGCTGGAAGCTTATGTCTGCCCAAAACATGGTTCCCTCCGGTAGACTTATTCCGGAGATGAAAAAAGTTACCACCGAAGGAAGAGAGAAATACCATAAACCAGACATGTGCTCTCTCCTCTCTCCTAGTTCCCCCAGCCCCCCTCCGAACAGTCTCACCTACCACCATGCTACCACCCGCCGGCAATAATCTCCTCACCCCCCAAGTGCCATCTCCAACGCCCTCTGCCACCTCAAACGCCCTCTGTCACTTTGCTCTACTCAAAACGAAGACAATCCAACAACACCACGAAAATGAGAAGCGAGAGGAGATGGCCATGGAGAGAGAGATATACACATCACTGAGAGAAACGGCGAGATCTGAAGCAAGCAAGATGGAGCGAAAATCGCCAGAACTCAAGAATAGGTGAGCGAAAGGAAAGACATTATAGAAGTACGCAGTACATGGGTAGGAAAGATCAGAGATACAGAGGAAGGGAAGAAGGAAGTCAGAGGTCTTCGGCGGGTGCTCTAAGGCAATACAAATCGACAGTTTTCATTGATAGCATAAGTCCCAGTGTGTCAGATACCAATGGGAAGGGTAGCAAAAAAATTTGCTAAGTGGTCACGATTGTATATTAGCAGGAAGAAGAGGAGAACAACTAGTGTGTGTGTGCCTTTGTTGATGTAACATCTGTGGAAGATGCCAGAAATCTGATTGATGGTATAAAGGGATGGATTATCAACGGCAGAAAACTATGGGCGAGGATGGAATTCCAAGGGCTGAAGGTCCAAGACATGAACAAAAAACAAACGCAAGGCAAGAAAGTGTGGGAATCATATAGTAATAGCTCGCCCCAACTCACAGAGGAGTAAGATGGGTTCGGAGGGAGAAAAGTCATCCAATATCAAGACTGTCACTTAATGTCAATGCGGATGAAGCTATGAAGGCCTGTCTGGAGATGTGTGTGGTTATCACTTTGGAGGAAGAAAAAACGGCGAAGGAGGCACTGAACTTCTTACAATACCGTTGGCATAACTTCTCAGGCTACTAGCACTCTCGAGGAAAAAATTCTTGATGATGTTTAACTCCGTCCTTGAAGCAAAAGAATTTGTCGAGTTGGCATAAACTGGGGCAGTCAAGGATGATGGAATGCAGGTACGCATGTGGAATGTCCAAGATCAAGTCGAAAAAAGGCGAACGTGGGTGGTCATACGAGGGATACCACTTCATGCGTGGAATAAAGTGAATGTGAGAAGAATTGCCCAAACGGTGGGTGAAGTGATAAGAATCGAGGAAGAAGAAACCCAAATTGTTGAAAATGCAGAAGTTCGAATACAGGTGGAAACGACTACCCTGCAAATGATAAATTGGAAAATACTAGTCAAGGTGGACGAGCTTAATTTTCCGGTAAGTATTGTGGAAACCGGTAAATTGACGTCCAAAAACATGGAAGACTCCGGTGATAGCATAATACAAATGGCATCGCCAGAATCAAGAAAGTGCAGAATAAGACAAAATAGGCAAAAACCCAATGAGGAGGTGCTGCAGAATATTAATGACCAACAGCAGAGCATGGGAGCCGAGAGCAAAAATGAGTCAAGTGCCGAGATTAATATTAAACAAAAGCAGAGTATGGAAGAAGAATTGTTTATCCCAGAAACTCTCTTTGAGATGCAACGGGATGAAGAAAAGGAGGATGGGCATACTGATGCATGTGCCATGCACTTTGCGAAAAAACAATGGAATGAGACGGAACCGGTAAAAAAGAATTTAGGAGAATCAAAAGGGGAATAAGTAATTACCGTCGACGATGAGTCAAGTGCCGAGATTAATATTAAACAAAAGCAGAGTATGGAGAAAGAATTATTTATCCCAGAAACTCTCTTTGAGACGCAACAGGACGAAGAAAAGGAGGATGGGCATGCTGATGCTTGTGATATGCACCTTGCGAAGAAACACTGGGATGAGACGGAACTGGTAAGAAAGAATCTAGGAGAATCAAAAGGGGAAGAAGTAATTGCCGTCGAGGAAAGTAGCGAGCAACTTCAAGGGGCTGCTGCTGCGGTGAGAGAGGGCGCGAATAGTAAAGCCTCCATAATCCCATGCAGCAAGTGAACGTAATAGAGGAAACAGAACAGATTCAACATTGCTGCGGGGAAGAAAATCAAAAGAAAAACGGGACCCTGCTAGAAGGAGACGTGGAGAGCAGGAACCAGTGGGAGCTTTATACCCCTAAGCACGGTGGCAAAAAGCGACGATAAAGACAACACCCACATCAGGTAACAATATCTTGAACCCTCTCGTATATCCCTATCATAATAGTACTCCGATTGAGCAAGTGAGGTCGGGGACTGCCCCGAGAGACGATAAGGGAAAAATTATAAACGTGGAAGCAGAGGCGGATGAATGTTTTAATTTTTTATCAAGATTGGGATGTCAGATACCAAATTATTCTCAAGCAAAGGAAAGTATTGTGAAGCAGCTCCAGCCCCACCCGCTAAACTAAGGTCATACGCATGGTGACTATAGGGCTCCAGAATATTAGGGGGTTGAGCTCTAAGTCAAAACAGAAGAAGATAAGAGTTGAAGTTAGAGAATCAAGGATAGGTACCCTGAGCCTGGTAGAGACTCACCAGAATGGTACAGCAGGAAAGAAGGTGCTCAGTTTCTGGGGAAGAAAGAAGGTTAGTTTGGGCTGGGACGAAATCCCAAGCGAGGGCCAATCTGGGGGTATTGTCACGATGTGGGATGAAGAGCTGGTGGAGGTCCAACAGGTAGAAAAAGGGAGCAGGTGGATGAAACTGGATATCAAAAATCGTGAAGAAGGAACAGAATATACGGTAATCATAATCTATGCTTCGTGTGATAGCAAAGAAAAAAGAGATGTATGAGGAACTCCTTCAGGTAAAAAGCAGGTGCCGCTCAGAACTATTGATCATGGGAGATTTTAATGAAATTCTATTACCATCAAAAAGGTTGCCGTCAAATATGGATAGATTTACAAGAGGTATGAAGGAATTCCAAGAGTGGGTTGATGAGATGCAACTGCTGGAAATCCACCTTACAGATGCAAAGTTCACGTGGAGAAGAGGAGGCTCATTGAGTAAAATAGACCGGTGCTTTGCTTCACATGAATGGCTGGTGCTGTATCCAGATGCTAGGCTAAGATCCAAAGAATGGTCGATCTCAGACCATCGTTTGATTATGACTGAGACGGGCAATGAATTGGGGCCCGAAACCCTTCAGGTCTATGGACCTGTGGTTGGAACACCCGCATTTGAAAAGTTTGTACAAAGGAATGGTCTAACTTGCAACATGGTACGACCATTAAAAAATTAAAATGGATGAAGGGTTCGCTAAAAAATGGATATAGATGTCTTTGGGCAGGTGGAGATGAGGATAAAGGAATGCAGAAAGGAAGTAAAGCAATATAGAAGAGAATAGAAGAAGGTGGTTCGGAAATGAATACAGAACGCCAGAGAGTACTAGCACTGGAAAAATTAGAAAAGGCTGAGAGGGACCAGAACTTTTTTGGATGCAATTATCCAGAGATAAGTTAATTAAGGCCACAGATAAACAACCCCGTTATTTCCATCAGAGAGCAACTCAAAACCGGAAAAAACTCATCACTGTTTGTTGACTGACGAAGGCATACTAGATAACCCGGACAAATAATTGCTCATATTGTGGACTTCTATGTAAAACTATATAAAGCCTCGAGCCTTGTGGGAATCAGACCGCCTGTAGTCAGTCACCCAATACTGTCAGAAGAGGAGGCTAGCAGAATAGAAACAATCCCGACTGTGTATGAAATTAAGGCAGCAGTACTTCAGTGCAATGGTTCAAAAGCGCCGGGGTTTGACGGTTATAACATGAACTTTATCAAGAAGATGTGGCGTGTCGTGGAGTAGAGTTCGCCAGGATGTTCGTGACTTTTCGTCAAATCAAAAATGGAACGGGGAGCAAATACTACTTGGATTACATTGATACCGAAGAAAATCGATGCACACCGAATTGAGGAGTATAGACCAATAAGCATGGTGGGCTGCGTATACAAGGTAATTGCAAAAGTCTTGTGTAATAGGCTGAACCCTCTCCTACCCAAGTTAATAAGTGAAACACAATCGGGGTTTATAAAAGGTAGGAACATTTTGGAAGGACCTCTGGTAGCAAACGAAGTGCTAACATGGCTGAAAAAGAAAAAGCGAAAAGGAGTGTTATTGAAATTGACTTGAAGAAGGCCTATGACTGCGTATCGTGGGAATTTCTAGATGTAATGTTGCTACACATGGGGTTTGGAAATATTTGGAGGAAGTGGATTCAGGAATGCGTAAGTACATCAAGGATCTAATCTTGGTGAATGGCTCTCCCACGAAGCCTTTCTCCCCGAGTCGTGGCATTCGGCAAGGAGACCCATTGTCTCCCTCGCTGTTTGTAATGTTGTCGAGTTACTACATTGGCTAATACATGGAGCGGTGGAGCGAGGAGATTTCTCGGGTTTACAAGTGGGAGTGCGACTAGTGAGGGTTACACATCTTCAGTTTGCCGATGATGTGTTACTGTTTAGTGAGGCCAAAAAGGAAGAGTTAGTACAGCTTCATAGAATTCTCATGCCTTCGCAGAGTTAAGTGGCCTTAGTTTGAATCTGGACAAATCGGTGGCGTACTGCATCAATACAAGTGAAGAAGAGGCTCAATTGGTGGAAAAATTTTTGAGTGTAAACTAGGTTCACTGCCCACCACCTACCTAGGATGTCCATTGGGGGCAAATACTAGGAAGTCTACAACGTGGGATCCGGTCATACGCAAAGTGGAAAGCAAGCTCACAACTTGGAAGCAACAAGCTTGTCAAAAGCGGGGCGTGGAATTCTTATTCGATCGGTGCTTGAGGCAATTCCATTATACTATGCGAGTTTATTCGTCATTCCAGCAAAAGTGAGGAAAAGACTAACTGCTATACGAGGCGTTTCTTTTGGGGTAAAAATAGGAACAAATTCTTAACTACAGTATCATGGGCTAGACTGTCTCAGTCAAAAATGAGTGGTGGACTTGGTTTTACAGATCTGAGACACAAGAACCTGGCCTTGTTGTCTAAGTGGCGGTACAACTTTTCTAGAAATCATCAACCCCTATGGAAGGACGTGGTTCGATCAATATATCAGACTCGAAGGGGACTGTACTCAGGGGACATAGAAGAAATTAAAAATGAGCAGAGAGGAATATGGTATTCGATTGTGAAATCTACCACAAACAACTCCACTTTGAATAACCTCATTGGAGAGCGAATTAAAATCTCAGTGGGTAATGGGCAGGATGTCCTATTCTGGTTTGATAAATGGTCGCCGGCAGGGATCTTGAAAGAGAGGTTCCCTCGCCTGTTCTCTATTAGTTTGCAACAATTCTCCTCGATCGCAGATTTGGGGAATGGAGGGAAGAAGTTTTGGTATTGGAAGCTGCAGTGGCGACGTAACTTATTTGTTTACGAGGAGGAGATGGTCTCTTCACTGAGTGAAGCCCTCTCTGTGCTACCTTCGCTGTTGGAAAACGGATAAACACTGGACAATCTCCAAAGATGTCACAGCTGCTCTTGCTAATACAGCGGGTGTAGGCAGTCCATCTACTGGGCTGGACTTCAACCCGATTTGGAAAGGGTTATGCGAACCAAGAGTAGCGGTGACCCTGTGGTTCTCTATCGGTAGAAGACTCACTACAAAAGGGTTGCTATTTGAAAGGAGTCTAGTGCCACTAGCCCAGTGTTTTTGCCCCTGGTGTAAACGGGCTATGGAGGAGATAGAACATGTGTTATTTTTGTGCCCAATCATCTCAGTGGTATGGGTAAGTATCTTGCGTTGGTGGAATATAACTTTCCTGTTCAAAGAATCAATGAAAGAAATTTATGAGGAGTGGTTTTCGGTGACTATGGGCAAGAATGCGAGAAGAGTTTGGAAATCATCTCTGTGCTATGGGGTTTATTATGTTTGGATGCATAGAAATAATGCAATTTTTCGAGAGGAAGCCCTAGAAGTAGGAAAGCTGGTAACCCAAATCAAACTTGGGTGTGGCGTTGGACTAAAACGTGGTGGGAGATTCCCTGTTGTAGTCTATTTTTAGAATCCTCTTCGCTTAAGGATTTTTGTAAGTAATTTCTAGACACAGGGTGAGAAGATCTGGCTGTGTTATGCGGGCTTTTTCTTCTCCTAGTATGGTCATGTAGGTTGTAACTGGATGGGAGGGGTACTCTTTTTCCTTCTTAAGTTTTTTCCCACAGGGTTTTACTTAAGGAGGTTTTAATGAGGCCCAAACAATATCCTATCCACCTGGGTCGCCAGGTTCTATTATTAATAAAATGGCTTCAAGCCCAAATTATCAAAAAAAAAACGAAGGAAGCGAGAAGATGCTACCGGTGGAGGGAAGAAGTTGCTATCGGTATAGATGAGAATTCGCTACCGGTACTTGTTTATGTGTACCTTGCGGACTGCTGTTACTTTTGATAGGAGTGAAACACGATGGAGCTTTCTGGGAGCAGAATTTATTGCCTCCCGATCTTGTCCTTCCGGAGTTACAAAAATCGCTTGGAACTTAAAAACACACTGCTCGGTACTGAAATTTTGCTGTCGTTATCTGTACAACTTTGATTTGTCCGGTTCTGAAAAGTGGGCCGAAGTTTCCACGGACCATCTTACCACCAGGCTTCTTTTCTCGTCAATTCTGGGAGTACACGAACTCGTGAACTCCGGACCACCTGCCTCCCCTTCTCCAGCTTTACTTCTTCTTACTGGGACCTGCGGAAACAGAAAGTTGAACCGTTGCGGAAGGATTGCTTCCATCGGTAGGAGATACGAGGCAGAGTAGATCCAAAACCGCCGCTATTTGCTGTGGGTTCTCGTCCCACTCCCTAACTAGTATCACCTCTCCGGTCGATCTTCTTTCGATCTTGTACTCGATCTGTTCCAGTGTCACCCCTTTTCCTCCCCTTTCTATTGACATCGCTGCTGCTTAATTTTGAGATTCCTGTGTCCTTACGAATTGCACACTAAGTATCACTGCCTTCTGTTTTCCTCGTCGTTACCGGAGAGTTGAATGATTGATTGATGGTCCGTGGTTTTGAAAGCGCATCTCCGGTAACTCCCTTCAATATTCTGTTGCTGGAAAATAATAAGTCTAATGCACTTGCTGCTATAGGCATCGCTTTCTTTCGATAACTTGTTTTTGGATGTTCTGGGGGGGGTGCCTTTACCGTTGGATCAGGGTAGTCATTCCGGCTGCCATCTGTCGATGGTCCTTAACTTGCTCCATCCGTACAGCCTCCCTTTTATCATTTCTGTCAGGCATCTCTTTTATACTCTGGCTATTTTCGTGGCGGACCAGACAACAAACTTTATGGGGTCCAAATTTTTTTCAATATGAACATATATCAAATTTGAAGTATATAATATATATTAAATTTGAATGTAATATTCAAATAAGTAGATAGTATTTTAAATTATACTTTTTTTAAATAGTTAAACATGGTGTTAGACTTTAACATGGGATCAAATGAGTAATTTTGTTTCATAACATTAAAACCTAAAATACGTCGACAATAATTTAACTTACAATCTAACATTTCTCTATCACTAAATTATTATGAACTTTCAGTATTTTACTCAATTTTATTTTATTAAAACTATACTTTTAAAAAATTATTATTTTTATTATAAAAAAAGCTATGGGTCCGGACCCCCCTCGGTCCGCCAGCCTCCCTTTTATCATTTCTGTCTTGCATCTCTTTGTATACTCTGGCTATTTTCATGGCAGCAACAGAGCATATATTTCATTCGTTCACCATCGGTGGAGAGGAGGAGTTGGCTACTGGCGGAAAGAATTATTTTCTACCGGGAGACTTTCTAGCCCAAGATTGCTCGGGGTGCTGGCCTCCTTTCCTACCGGGGTACTCTTCGTACTTAATATTTCTTTATGGCTAAACAAAGTACCTTCCGGTAACAATAGGAGTAGTGCGATGGCGCTCCTGGTAAAACTAATTACCATCAATTAGTAGCAACACTTTCCTGAGGCGGTCCCTTCTGTTGTTTTACAGACGCTAGTCTCGTATGCCCCCAGGCGAAGCTAAACTCCCTGAGCGAGATGTTGAACGTAACTTCTCCTGATTGGTGAAAGGATGTGTGGAGATATTCCTTTCAATTCAAGGCAATGTTGAAATCTCAAATCTCTGACGTCCGAGCCCAAACTTCAAGTGACTGTAAATCCCGTCACCCGGGCCACTGATCTTTGTCATGTGATGCTCGCCAGCTGAAGCTGTTGATGTAATAATGGTGAACATCGGATGGGCTTCGGAACCCCAAACCATTAAATCTTGCTCCGCTAATGACATCTGAAACATCTTCTTGCCCAGTTTTTGCATTACAAAACATATGGATTAGATTAAAATCCACAGGCAGGAATAGCATCATTCAAAGACTCAGACTATTGATACCGCTTTATTCACTATGCCACAATTTCCGATTGTTTCTCTTAATCAAGCTGTTCGTCAGTTAAGAGCAGTTGAAAGTGAAGAATATTGAAGCAGTAGTCACAAAGGCATTTAAACAGAAGCATGAAGCTTCCAATATTTTAGCGGCTGAAGATCATAAGAAAATACGAAGCAGAACATAAACTACAATAGTAATAATGTGATATTCAAAGCAACCTATAGTTTGCAGTCAGCGCAATAAAAGAAAAAAGGCATTACAATGACCCGAGCTCGACACCACATGCATGCTCAATATATGATTCAGTAACTTTGTTCAGCTATCTCTAAAATCATAAGTTGTTCAACTAATAAACTCCCATAATAGACAGTAGCATGATTTAGCTGCAATAACAACTAATAAAGATATTAAAGCAACTCAAATTTATCCAAGTGCAATAAATAACTTCCAACTAAACAGCAGATATACTAGCAAGACTTCCCTTCATTATCACCTTTCCCCTAAATGTTGTAATAGTATAATTGAACAACAGTAAAGTAGCATCACTATCTATAGTTTTTGGATCTTAATAATGCAGAGCTAGTCCAGACAGTTTTAAAACAAAATCCTATGATATGCAGTAGGGAAGTTTGAACTTATCTTCAGGTATTATGCTCTCGGATAGGCCTTGATCTACGGAACTTGAGCTGTACAGGTGCTTGAGAGTGCTAGACTAAATGAGTTCCTCTACTTGAATACCATGGACAATTTCTCTTAATCTCCTGGAACTAATTTTTATCGCGCCCGGGGCTTATTTATATTCTGATGATTCAAACTGGTTGTCTTCGTTTAATATTGTTGAAGAGAATTAACCTTACTTCCAGCCAAAGAGAATGGCCTCCGAGAAGAGATGGGCCTCCGAGAAGAGATTGGCCTCCGAGAGGAAAATGGCCTCCGAGAGGAAAATGGCCTCTGAGAAGAGAATGGCCTCCGAGAGGAATTACATTTCTCTTCTGGTAGATATGTTTTATCCTGAGGGAGATTGAAAACAGGCTGGCACTCCGGATCATACTTCCATTGCCAGCGTTTTAGGGATGCTCTTTGGGCGATGAAATTTTGAGATGTTTCGGTAGAGATGAGAAGCTACCAGTGGGGATGAGAAGTTTGCCATTGGCCATTACTCGAGATTGAAGTTTTACGGTAGTCATACCGGTAGTCATCTCCCTTCTGAGCTGGTACTGCAGTACTTTAGAGACAGAGTGCTTAGTCGCTTGGATGAGTTTGTGATTCATGTTGCTTTCAGGCTGATTAGCTTCATTTGTTTTATCGCACCGTTCACCCCATTAGTTCTGTCTGCCGCTTCTCGGATTGGAGTTCCTCGAGTGTATAATCGTGATTTGCTGTTGATAGAAAGTATCCCTGCACGCTCGGTAGACCGTCGCCCCGAAATCTTGAAGCCTACAGCCCAAACTCTACCGGAAACCCATAACCCAAACTGGTAGTCTGTCATCTTCCTAAAACATTTCTTCGGGCGGGGCCGACTGTCATACCATTACACTACTAGCAACATTTGGCATCAGAGACTTGGGCATCCCTTCAGTAACGTTACTTGTTTTACAATCAGAAATTTTATCTTCCTCTTACTCTTAAGGATTTTATTGCCACCATTTGTAAAGGATGTTATATGGGAAGGATGCATGCTCCCCCACATCCTATGACCACTACTTTATCCAGAAAACCATTTGAATTGTTGTTTTTGGATGTTTGAGGTCCCTTTTATGTTTTAACCCTCAGTGGCAATAAATATTACCTCTCAGTTGTTGATGACTACAGTAAAGGGGCGGTTGGTTCGGGCGAGGGAAACGGAATGTAATCATAAAAGGGAATGAAGGGGAACGAAATGACTCCCTTTGATTTTCTAGTTGTTTGTTTTTGCAGGGGAAATGGAAATGAATAACCGATCAACTGTTGTTGGTCTATGGTCAACGGCCACCTGTTGCAGGTCAATTGTCATTAATTGTTGGTCAACATCAACCGATCACTAGTCAATGGTTGTTGGTCATCGGTCAATGGTCATATGTCACTGGTCAAAATTTACTAGAGAAAGGGAATCTCATTCCCTAGTAATGGTGGGGAATCAAATTAGAGGGATTGGGGTAATTCCATTTCCTTCTCTTTCTTGAAAATAAGAAAAAATGGGTAAACAAACAGTATCCGACTCCCTTTCCTGATTACCCCAAAACAAATGCCCCCTAAGTATATCTGGCTATTTCCTTTGTCAACTAAATATGATGTTACAAGATCTTCATGAGTTTTCTCAATCTTGTGTAAAATCATTTTACTACTAAGGTCAAAGCAGTTCAGGATGATGGAGGTACTGAATTTAAGCCTCTATATCTTATTTTTCAACAAGGGGTATTTCTCGAGCATGTCATGTCCTTAATCCCGTCTACAACATGCAACTGTGGAATCTAGACACAAAACCATTGTGGAAAAGGTTTCTTCCTGGCTCAAGCTAATCTACTCTTGGAATTATGGGAAAATTCCTTTCTCACTATTGTCTACCTCATTAACAGAACTTCCACACCAATTTAATCAAACTTCTCATGAACAGCTCTTCAACTCTCCACCAGATTATTCCAGTCAAACATTTCAGGTCTTGGTCAAACAGTTCATTCATGAACTTTATTCTCAGTTTCTTGTCAAAGATTTGGGTCCACTACATTTTTTCCTTAGGATGGAGGTGCACAGAACTACCATAGGTCTACATATAAATCAAAAAACCTACATACAGAACATTCTAGCCAATGCAAATATGCTAACTCCCGTCTTGTTATCACTCCCATGAGCACCACAACAATTTAGCCCAAAGCCACCAACAACCTTTTGAAAACCCCACCAAATTTGTAGCTTCCTTGGTGTCTTGAAATACCTATCCCTCACCACACCAGACCTTTAGTTATTATGTGAGCAAGTTGTGCCAATCCATGCACTTCCCACTAATCACCATTGATAGCAACTGAAAAGAATTCTTTGGTATCTCAATTATTCTCTCAATCTCTCGTTTCATATCCCTGTTGACTCTTCTTTTCTACTTCAAGCTTACTCTGATGCTGATTGGGCCAGTGATGTTAGTGACATAAAGTCTACTACAGGCTATTGTATATATTTAGGAAACCCTAATTTCATGGAAATCGAAAAAGCAACCACAGTTGCTCGATCTACTACCAAAGCAGAGTACAGAGCTACATCCTATGCTACAAGCGAAGTTATATGGTAAAAAAATCTAATTGGCGAATTAGAAATATGCTTACCTCAATCGCCTATGCTTTGGTGTGACAATCTTGGTGCTACTTACTTGGTTGCAAATTTGATCTTCCATGCCCGTGCAAAACATATTGGCTTGGATTATTACTTCGTCAGAGAAAGGATCCACAACAATCTCTGCGCATCGCCTTCATCCGTTGGCATCGATCAGGTGACCATTTCTATTACCAAAGTATTGTTGTCCCTCAATTTCTCAGTCTACACTCCAGACTGAGTTTGTACCCATTTGGACCACAGGAGTGTATTAAAGATCTAACCACAGGCCAACCCAAACTCAATCCTGATGTAAATAAACCAAACTAGACAAGATCCAATCTAAAATAACCCAAACACTATATAGTTTAAGTGATACTCAGAGTTTTGCATCCCTTTATAGTTGTATAAATATTTACAATGCTACTCATGTAATCGCAGTGAAAAATACATTAGGGTGTCGTTCGGTGGCAGCATAAAAATATCGAGAGCGTTAATGTGAAGATTAATTCGATAATTGACACCAAGCTTAGTGTGTACATTAATCCACACCTTTATTTTAAGCCGTTCGTTGGTGACATTTAGCAAATTACATAGGGAACACGTTAAATATCCATAATGCCCTCACTTTATGAAGAAACCCGTACTAATAAAAAGCATTTCTCTTTTCTTCAGTCATCGGCTTCCAATTTCAGAGTTCACAAGTTTCAGCAGCTTCAACGCTCTCATGGCGTACAATAGTAGTGCCTCCGTTCTTGTTTGGAGATGAAATATCTCCTTCCACAAACGCTGTTGGGACAAGTGTTCAATTAGAGATGAGAGAATCTCAGTTGTTTATTGTTAAGTCTCACATGTTCGATGGAGTAATCTACCCCTCCTGAATTCAATGGCAATACAGGGAAATTCAAGATACTAGATTCTATGGAGTAGTGCTCTCCACCTGAATTGTAACACCCCAACCATAAACACTGTACTTAATGAATGATCGCACGGTAATACAACACAACACTTAACTTAATCATTGGGTGTTACACGCCGTTAGCCACCCACGTGGCTAACAAGGCAAATACATACATAGTGTACCGGTCTGATGGATAGGACTCCCGAGCGTTATACATTACCATTCCACTTCATAACTAAACCGAGTCAACACATTTACATTACATGATGTACCGAGTCTAATACATTCTGTTGCCGATAACATTTTCGGTCTTACTATACTTACAAATACATAGACAAATTAAATACTACCCATGCATAAATAGCCACCCCGTCCTACTCTCGAACGGCTACCAGCTCCATTGTACCTGAAATGAAATGGGTGGCCCCAAAGGGACTCAGCACCTTTGCTGGTATGGTAATCGTGCAGCCTGCATACTACTACCGGGCCACACCAACTATTTGCCGTCTGAGCATGTGGTTGATTATATTTAAATCATGCATGAAAACCTAATAACACATATCATGCTTATATTTAACACTTATCCAATCAATAGGGTACAAACAATTAATACGGTCAACACATCAGCACTTGTTAGATCACATTATTGTGTTTCTTGTCCCTGGAGGTTTCTACTTTAAGAGAGCTAAATTCTTATTTGACGACACTTACCCATTTAATCGGGTTAGATATAATTATTTCTTATAATAACGCGGGGTTGATATTAGTGATCAATGTACTCAAACATAACAACATACATCACCATTAACATACACACAACATGGCTCGGGAAGAGTCACGTGAGGACTCGGGCCGAAAAGAGGGTTAGCCAACTTATTAGAGCCTAGAGAATATTACCATTCTCATGTTGAGCTCATTACATAACAACTTAATGTTATTCTTAGAGAACGTATACTTTACTTAAGATGTGTCGGATATAATAGCTCCGAACACATCGTACACAATTATTTTACTTAGATGTGTCGGTCATAATATAGACCTGAGCACACCATACACAAATACCCCTAGCCCCGAATAATAGTCAAGGTAGGAGAGCCAGCAATAGGCTCGTGGGAGGTTGAATTCCAAGAAGGAAACAACCGAACAGGCGGGAGTCGAATCAAATGTAGTTATCAACTCCCAAACACACAGGCGCGACCGGGACTCCCGGATTCCTCACCCCCCAATTATACATTAGTTAGAAGTTCCTTTATGGAACTTATCACATCATGACACCATATGGTGTTGCAAACTTAGTAGAAACACAAGGGAGGTAACATATATATCACACATAATAGCCCACACATAACACATGAATAACCGTAGTTAGAACGCTCCCGTTGGTTGGGACGTTTACATCCGAATACCGATCTCTTATGTGATCCTAGAGTCGGTTAACTACGATTTAACACATATCCGAGGTTAAACGGTATCGGAACAAATACACCACATAATTGAATTACTGTAAACTCATTCCATGCTTTCTTACAAGTGGCAAACATACAGAAAAACAGTTGGCATACAAGCCGGTGTAACCCGGTAGAACACAGGTTGTAAGAAAACCATACCTTACTAATGGGTTACTCTACCGTGTCCCCAAGGATTTACTCCAATGCGTCATCTCACGCTCCCCGGGTAGTTTCCGAACAACTGGTATTGTTTCAAATGTTTCTGTTAACATCAAGATCTTACGGTATGTAAACTTCTATTACTCCCGTACTTGACCCTATTGTCCCGTTATCCTTAACTTATGTGATCTTAAGTTCACAACTTACACATTCACTCCCACACTTGTTTATACTTCTAATGGCCTTTACAAGTCACCGAAAAAGGCCTAATCATCATCCAAAACCATCCCCAATCAATTCCCCATCATTACAACACTTAAAACACATTCTAGAGCATTTTTAGACTGGTCCGGGTTTGTGTCCGCGGTTACAAACCCGGACCAATCCCAAAAATAACATTTTGCCTTGTTTTTACCCTGGTCCGGGTATGTGTACCGGGATACAAACCCGGACCACATGCTGGGATGGCTTTCTGCCGTGTTTTTGAGGTGGTCCGGGTTTGTGTACCGGTTTACAAACCCGGACCAACTCTGGAACTGTCAAATTTTACAGTTTTTGACCTCTATTCAACCCCTATTTCATACCTAATCATTATCTTTCCACATGTTATAAACACATTAAAACACTTAAAACCTCCTCAAATCATTGGTCAAACTTACCACTCAATCCTTGACTAAATTCACACAGTTTGTACTTAAAAATTCTGCACTTGCACAATGTTGCATTCTCACATTCTCATGACAGATTACCACTTACTCTCAACCCATTTGACCATTCCTAATTCATTCATAGCATATTCACCTCTATCTCCCAATCTCATTTATTGTTTTCCAAGCCCCACACCCTAGCTCCTCTCTAGCTCATTTGCTACATATTTTGCATGACTCCACACCATCCTTCCATTAACACCTCAAGGTGAGTAATCGACTCAACTCAATCTCTATTAACTCCTAGATAACCCCTAGGTGAATCAAACTCATAAGTCACCTCAAATACTTCATTTCTACAGAAATTTCGCCATAACTTTGTGACTAACCTAACCTATCCAAATTTATTGTCTTCATCACCTAATCCCAAAAACATTCACAAACCAACTAGCCAAACCCTTAACGGGTTCTAATAGCACACACAATTCATCAAACTCCATCAATCACCATATAGCGCATTAACTCAAATGTTTGGCTCTTAGGCCCTTAAATCAAAACACCACTCACCATAGCACCAAACACTAAACATCATCACACAATTTCTTCTTACATTCACTAAACACATTTCCCACACAATTTTTGATTCATTCATTTAAATTGCCCAACCCAAAATTCCAAGACAATGAGAGTATACATTAAGGTAGGTTATTTACCTTAAATTCATATATTTCTCTTTTACTCCTCTTCCTCCTCTTCCAACCTTGATTTTTTGGCCATGGCATTGTCATTGCCAACACTCTAGACCAACATTTAACAAAGAAATGGGACTAAGCAAAGCTACTTAGGCACATTAATCATTCTAGAACAAGGAAAGGTGCTTAAAGCACTAATTAAGGGATTACCTTCTGAAACCCTAGGATTGGTTTTAACCATGAATCAAAGGAGGGTTCCAATCCACCATTGGAGACTCGAACCAATGCTCCAAAACAAGAAGAAAGCAATGCATTAGGAGGGGCAAAATCTGCTAGGTAAGTAAAATGGGAAAGGATGGAATTTCCTTGGATTTTCTTACCTTAGAACAATGAGGAGAGGTTGTAGCTCAAGAAAATCTGATTTTCTCTTCTAATGGGGTATACCCATGGTGGTCAACTTTGAATTTTGGAATTTTGAAAAGAGCACTAGATAGCCCTTGCTCCATCTAAGAAAATGGTGTAATTATTTTTGGGTTTGGAGTTTTGTAAAGCCTTGAACAATTGGAGAGAAATAAGGGGCTGGAAGGGAGTTCAAAATCGCCATGAATGGTGCTGGGAGGAAGGAATACTGGGAGAGAGGTAGGGAAATCGTAAGAGGGAAGGAGGGAAATGAGAATAGAAAAGAGAAAAGCAAAAGTAACTTATGTACTTTATTTTTACTTTATTACTTTACCTTTTGTAAAGTAAGACATGTGAGATAAGAGAGGGGCAAAACGTGTGAGCTGTATAGAAAGGGGTTCAGATTTTTATTTTACAAAGGAAGAGGGTATTTTTGCTCTTATTACATTTACACTCCAAAAGTTCCCATTTTTACACTATTCTCTAATTCGGGCCCGTTTTCTGGATTTTTCTTGTTTCTTTAATTTTAATGGTTCTTAAACTCCTATTAATGTTTAATTTTAGTTATATAGTCATCTATAATTTTTACGGGTCTGTATGACCACTTAAATTCATATTTTCGGGTTTTCTCGGAAAATGCGCTTTAAAGCTTTGTTAGCGTTTTAACCCATTATTCGGATCCGTTTTCTTTGGGAATTGTTCCATCATACTAATTAGGCCTAATTAAGCCTAGGAATCCCTCTCGGATCCTATTCGAGGTTATATACCTCCTAAAATAATTAAATACGCATTTTTGCGTTTTGTGCTTTTACGCGTTTTCCTTTTTCTTTTTGGTTTCTCTTTCTTCACCAATGTTCTTAAGGACTTAATTAGCCTTATAATATCATAATTACATATTAATTAACCCATAAAGGTTTGGGGTATTTCAATCTACCCCCCTTAAAGGAACTTTGTCCTCAAAGTTCCACAATTCCCATGCATCACTTAATTAGAATACAGGGATTACTTGTAACATCAATCTCACACACCAAGACTCCAAACTTTACACATTACAATACACCTGATATAACCTTTAGACTTTATGGTCTGGATAACTTAGCAGCCTCTAGACTCATAGGTCTGAACAACATAACAACCTTCAGACTCATAGGTCTGGATAATGTTTATTGCACATACCACACAACTGTCTTAGCATGTATACAATCGAAAATACCTTTTACATCTATTCATGGGCTCGGTCTAAATACTACAGGACATCACAGTCCTCAAGTCCCATGTCGAGTACATATACTATGACCCCGCAGGTACCGGTCGCGATGGACACTTCCTGGTCTCCGGTCCTTTGGAAGATTCAAAACAATCACATACATTTTAACATATACTTCTCATGTCACCGGTCCAAAGACGAAGGCTCATACGTCCACAGCTCGTGAGCAAGTAATACAAAATACTATGTTCTCCTCATGTCACCGGTCAGAAGACAAAAGGCTCATGAGTGAGACTAAATTAGAGAAAATACTCTTTACGAGGTTAAGTAAACGAAATCCTTTATTTGAAAATACCATTTGAAAGTTTGAAAATACCAATTGAAAATTCTTTTGAAAACGCAATACAACTCCAAATCCAAATTATGCTAACTGTAATATTCTTAACGTGATTACTTATGACCACTTATAGGGAGCTTCAAGAGTCATCAGACCCTGATGTGATCAACATCAGAGTTGAACTATCCTTCCACCCCCCAATTTGTGTTCAGTTTCCTCTTGATCGCATGCAAATCAAGTTCCACCTCCCACTTCAATTTCAAACAAGCAACTAATTTAAACATTTACCATTTTCTATCTTTTTAATCCTTGTAGTCATAATCATAGAGCAATACATCTCCAAAGGATGGAACTCTGTCCATCAATTATTCTCAATTTGTCTCTAGTCAACTTACCTGGGGAATCCTATTCTCACTAAGTTCTTCATCGGTTTCATACCGATTCATACATCACAATACTATATATATGTATATATATATCAAAATCACAATACACATCACTATATTTGTCTCAAATAAACATGTACTATCGAGGTTTTAGTTTCCCGGGAGTTGATCTACTCCCTTACACTTATATTCACACACCAATTTAACAAGGTAGGTACACTTATAACAATGGTATTCACATCTTCTGTGCACATTTACCACAATTAAACCATGAATGAGTACGTATGTTCATGTAACATATGCACCAATCATCAGAACAATTTTGTTGTGCTCATGCACAACATCGTAACAATTATTTTGTGTTATGCACAACACCGTTCACGTACACTTGTATGTAAACATTCACTAAGCGTTTTTGCGCTACCCCCCCTTAAAAGGGATTACGCCCGCGTAATGGACCATATGTTATTACTTAACATTGGTTTAAGACGTTCCGTCGTCGTAAAGTATTTTAACTTCCACGCGGTTTTATTTTACAATGCGTCCCGGTCACAGGACCTTAACCATATTGACGGTTTAGTCCATGAATCCAGAATTCTCATTGGAGTTTGTTTAGCTCATCACCGGTTTCGGTTCTGGCCTGTGAGGCTTCTAGGCATAGGTAATTCGCCCTTTACTCGTATTCACTAGGTATATTCAACTTTGAATCATGGCCTACTAGCTTCTGCTGCGCCACTCTGACAACTTTATGGCTTAGTTAGCCCTTTTGTTATTCTTGATGTGTTGTACATCTCCCATTTATCCCTTCTATCTAGGGAATAACAGTTTCTCAAGCGACGTGTGGTATCTCTTCCCGTGTGCGAATTCGATGAGTTACAGATTTTCTATCCACTTTTCTGGTAATTCATCATGTGTACAGGTATGTATCTTTGTGATTATTCACTTGGATCTTCCGACTTACTATCGGCTGAGATCGAGCTACTACCTGATATGTAGTGCTCCCTCTATTGTTTCCAACACTTGAGGCCTATACTATACCTATATTTGGTATTCGATGCCTCTATAGTCACTGACTCCTGATTATTCCTTTCGGATCATGCTTAATTACAAATACTCTTCATTTGTATGACCTTGCCTTGTCTATGCCATCGGTCTTTATAACGCTTGTAAGTCTCATCCGCTTTTATTGCGTTGGAATTCAACCACTGTGACGGTTGGTATTTCCAATGGTTTGTTTCTCTATGGCTCAAGGCCGCACGGTTGGTTTCTAGCTTTTCACTCAATTGGCTTGCGCCATATTTACTGGGGTTTTACCAGTATTCCGTATCTAGTACGGGTTGGTTATTTAGTAATAGGGTACTATTGTCCCAAGGCTTATTACTTCGGTTATCAAACTGGTCCTCTGGGAAATATACTTCCAATTCCGCATGCAATTGCAATAGGAATGAACATTGCCTTATTCGTGAGATTCCTTCGTCACACGGTACAAGCAACTGGCTTTACTGCCCAGTCTACTTACTATCACTTACCTTCCGTCTTCACTGAGTCTAACTCAGAATTCTGTTTGTTCTTTATATCATTTGTACATAATGGTTGCTTGATGCATACCAAGTTCTTATTAGTTATACAACATTGATTTACTTGGCATCCGCTGTTACTAGCTTCCGCTCAGGTACTTATGTCATTTATACTACGAATCGTCACTTACGTGGCTGATTACTTAATATGTTACTCCTTAAGTCCTTATGCTTCTTGAGCGTTGTTCCATCTACATTTCATGTTTAACACACGTGGTGTTTTCTACTAAACTGACCACTCTTCCGGTCTTCCACAGTTGCTATTAAAGCTTCTTCCGCACACCAGTCTTGGACATCACTCCATATACTCAAACTTTAATTTACCACATGAACAAATTGAGATGTTCCCTTATTCATTACGTATTTAATGGGATATCTTTGGATAATTTCCCGGTATCTAGGTCTCGTTCTACTTACTTTACTGTATTTCAACAGGTGAAGGCCTTTTCCGGAGGGTTCACATTTACACCTCTCTAGAGCTTCATAATACTGAGAGGTTTCCCTACCCTCCTAGGGTGGTTCGTTCTCCGCTCTTATCACTTACACAACACAATTTTTTCTTACTAGTGCCACTTCCGGCAATCACTGTAACTATTTGAATTTACACATTGTATTGGTTCACTGCTTATAAGCCGCGTTGCCTCGAGCACTGCTCGTTGTCAGCTGTTCACACAGATTCCTACTTGTACTAGGCTCCATGACAAGGTTGTTGCATCACGCTTCCTTTCATGGAGGCCCGTTAGGTAATATCAGTTTTCTCCCTTGGCAATTTAGGGTATCCCCTGTTAGGTGGATTTCCCCTTGGTGATTGTCTGGGAATTCTATCCCGTTCGTTGGGCATTCACATACCCATGTTGGGCATTTTCCTTACTATGTATAGGCTGGGTATTCGTTCCAGCTATCATTTTTATCCTTCGTGATTCTAGAGACATATACTATGTCTTTACTTACTAGTCAGTGCACTTCGCATTTCCTGACTCTTAAACATTTTCTTGAAACGAATTCACTTATTCCTTTAGTCTCATTAACTTAATTGAGTCCTTTCACTTCAATCGTTCACGGTAATCGGTTGCTCTGGGCTGAATTTGCACTGCTGACCGTAGTATGGAGTCGACTACTCCCCGTGTTCCGTACTCCACTCGTATACATATGTGGTGCACCCTACTGATACATTACTACTTACCTGACTAACCTATAAGTAAGTCTGTCAGGCCCGCAAGCTCCTTCAGAGTGCGGTCGTCCCACATAAATAGAGTAAATTACTAAGAACCCCCTTGAGGATTTAGGATATTACAGTTAACCCCCTTGTGTTTATCATAATTACTAGTAACCACCTTGAGGTTAAGGTATCTTTGACTACGAGCCCCCAAACTATAACTCTATTATCAGGGAGTTAACTACATGTTAACCTATCAGCTTATTCATATTAATAAGGTCCTGCTGGACAAAAAACACTACTTAATCTGCATTATTATTTTCCTAAAAATGTCAACCCTTCCTTGAAAATGCATCTAAAGTGGGATGAAAGAGAGTTAAAAGATGTTGATTAAGCAGTTTTGTTGTCCATTTTGGCATTATTAATGTGATTAAGTTGATAGGTCAACACATAGTTAACTTTTTTATTATAGAGTTATAGTTCAGGGGCTCGTAGTCAAAGATACCTTAACCTTGAGGTGGTTACCAATAATTATGATAAACACGAGGAAGTTAATTGTAATATCCTAAATCCTCAAGGGGGTTCTGAGTAATTTACTCTTTCGTTTTTGTACACTCGTAGTGTTCGTCACACGTTGTTGTGCAAATAATGGTGAAACTATCTTGCTAACTATGGGCAGTGAACCCAATCATTGTAGTACAACAAGGTCGTATCCACAGGACTTCGTAACTGTCTAGCTAATTATAAGCTTAGTAAATGTGCAAGAGGATATATACAAAAGTTCATAAATGTAAATTAAGGGTTTTGGGTTTTTGGGTTGTAATTGGAGAAATAAAGAAAAGCAATAAACACTAAACTAACTATCTAGGATAGGTGTAGCCCGGGATGGATATTTGCACCCGTCCTCCCCTTACTACCGATTGTCGAACCTCGAACTCATAGCTAAACCACGGGAACGCTTAATTAATTAGCAACCTAATCTAGGCCTACTAATCCTAACCAATTTAATCGAGACTTCTCATTCAGCTAAGCCCGGGTCAATCGATAGCACTACTCAAGTTCCACTAAGGTTGCAATGTAGTCTAATCTCAAAATTATCGAAATCAGAGTACACCATTTTAGTCTCTAACAGTTTAGGTTTCTATCTCTGAATAACATTTTGATAGAATCCCACAATAATGCTAAACTAATCGGTAGGCCAAACCAACCAATTTAACACATAGAAGACAAATTGAGCAAAACCTTTAACAAATCCCCAAATCATGAGCAACAAGTTTAGAAGTCATAAACACTCAATAATCATCTTCATTAAGCTCAAAGACTAAAATAAAACCATAAATGAGTTCAAGAATCTACAATGGAGTTTAGGGATTTTGGGACAAAATCCCCAATCCCTAGCTACAAATGATTCTACACAGCCATAGGAGAGAAAATAAAAGAGCAAGGGATAGAAGTAGCCATTAATGGAGCTTTGAAGGAGGTGAGCTTCTCTTCTCTTCTCCTCCCTTCTCTCTCTTCTTCTTCTTCTCTTCTCCTATTCTTTTCTCCTTTAGAATCGCCCTTTCTCTCTGTTTTTGGGGTGGAACTCGATTGAATCAAGAATGGGGAAGTTTTCCCCAAAATTCCCCGTTTTAAAACGCAGATCTGGGCTAATTTTCGACCCGACCAACCTTGCAAGGTCGGTCCTAGGGTCGGTCGGAGTTAGTAGCAATTTTCGGGCGCGTTTTTAAGTTCGACCGACCTTGCAAGGTCGGTCGATTCCAGTAGCTTGCAAAAACGCAATTCTGGGCAAAATTTGGACCCGACCGACCTTGCAAGGTCGGTCGGAGTCAGGCTAACTTCAAAACGTTGTATCTTCTTCGTTTTAACTCCGATTTTGGATCCGTTTGCGCCCACGCGTTCTCTCTTCGTATACTTTACTCCTAGCTATGTTACTCCTCCTGTTTAAACAATAAATATGTAAAACACCAATGAAACACAAAACTAGAGGAAAACAAGCTAGAGTGGAGAAATGAGCATGAAAAGTGTTGATTAAACATATGAAATACACCCCTAAAACATGCTCATTTGGACACTCATCACACGCCTACGTGGAGTATTCTGTTGTCAACTCCTCTTATATCGTCCTATGACAACGCACATTTGGGCTTCCCTGAACTTAATCAAGGAAATTGTCCACTGTCTGTATTTAGTATGAACGGATTCCTTCCCTCAGGTTAATACCCCGGGTGGTAGGGTTTTTCCAAGTTGTTCGAATCAAACTAGTATAACTTACCTATTGTGTGGCCTGAGGCCCGGTGTGGGTCCTCTGGTTTTAGTTTTAAAAGAAGTCTTAAGTTTGAGAGAAATTGAGTTTAAAAGAAGGCTTGAATATACATGAGTTTGGAAGAAATTTGTTTTGAAAGAGGGTTTGAAACAAATCTGAGTAGAAAAAAAAGTTAGGTTTAAAAGAAAATTCTTCATGGTATTTAAAATGTCTTCTCGCCTTGACCGAGTCTAGCTTCTCGCTGACTGGTATATTCTCAAATACAATGGGTTAGGCTGCTAAGCCCTTCCAGGTTTCACTCTCTTCAAATTCTTGGAGTTATGATCCCATAATTACTTCATTTGCCTTCAGGTACTATACTGAGTACTTTCATAGTCATTAAAATCTTCTCCGAATAGCCCTATTATAATAGCACTTGCCATGGCAATGCCCATGCAGGCTGGCTATCGGTTCAACATGTATGGTTGCAGTACTACTTTTATCATTACCGTATTCGGTAGCCTTTGTTGGCTCTTCTTCCTTTGATCTTACAGTCTTGATAATAATCTTTCGAGCGACTCTCATTGTCTTGATATGGTAGTCGGTTAACTAGGGTGACTCTCCATTCACTTAACTCTGCTGTTATTCCTTAATGTTCGTCCCCACTTTTGTCGTGGTTCCGAGACTTGATTCTTGTTTAGGTGCTACGTCGTAGTCCTTTTGAAGTATGTTTCACTAATACCCCCTATTTATCTGAACTATGAAAATCAGGTATTACAACCTCTTTGGCGTGTAGGTAGGAGTTATCTATCCTTGACTATTTATTTAGTCGGTTAGTATACCGTTGGCGGTATTATCTAACAATTTTGGTACATGTGTCTCGGGTATCATTACTTCACCTTTCTGCTTCGTTGCACAGCTAGTGTGTTTTCTAGATGGTCAGTCATGGTTCTCGACTGCTAAGCATGTCGACCCATGTTGCCGGAAATTCCATTATCCTATGCATAGGATTTCTTCAATTCTCCGCCATTAAGTGCTTTGTAACGTCAGACGGGAACCGTCTCCGGATTTCTCGTTCTTAACAAGAATGCTTGATAACGGCTAGATCGGGTTTTCCCGAGTAAGAGAGGACTTTCATCTCCTGCTGCGTTCTTTCCCGAGTTATAAAACGGGGATGTGGAGGGCGGGTATTGATATTGTAGGTATCCCGTACACACGGGGAATGCCTAACTAGCGTATCTCCACGCTATCACTCATCCATTAGCCCAAAGTCTCAAACTCCTAACTCGGTACTTCCTAAGCTCGGTATTTCCAGTCAGATACCACTTTTGTAACACCCCCAACCATAAACACTGTACTTAATGACTGATCGCAGTGGTAATACAACACAACACTTAACTTAATCATTGGGTGTTACACGCCGTAAGCCACCCACGTGGCTAACAAGGCAAATACATACATAGTGTACCGGTCGATGGACAGGACTCCCGAGCGTTATACATTACCATTCCACTTCATAACTAAACCGAGTCACATATTTACATTACATGTGTACCGAGTCTAATACATTCTGTTGCCGATAACATTTTCGGTCTTACTATACTTACAAATACATAGACAAATTAAATACTACCCATGCATAAATAGCCACCCCGGCCTACTCTCGAACGGCTACCAGCTCCATTGTACCTGAAATGAAATGGGTGGCCCCAAGGGGCTCAGCACCTTTGCTGGAATGGTAATCGTGCAGCCCGCATACTACCGGGCCACGCACAACTATTTGTCGTCTGAGCATGCGTTGATTATATTTAAATCATGCATGAAAACCTAATAACACATATCATGCTTATATTTAAACACTTATCCAATCAATAGGGTACAAACAATTAATACGGTCAACACATCAGCACTTGTTAGATCACATTATTATGTTTCTTGTCCCTGGAGGGTTTCTACCTTAAGGAGCTAAATTCTTATTAGACGACACTTACCCATTTAATCGGGTTAGATATAATTATTCTTATAATAACGCGGGGTTGATATTAGTGATCAATGTACTCAAACATAACAACATACATCACACATTAACATACATACAACATGGCTCAGGAAGAGACACGTGAGGACTCGGGCCGGAATGAGGGTTAGCCAACTTATTAGCCTAGAGATATTGTCATTCTCATTTTGAGCTCATTACATAACAACTTAATGTTCTTCTTAGAGAACGTATACTTTACTTAAGATGTGTCGGATATAATATAGCTCCGAAACATCGTACACAATTATTTTACTTAGATGAGTCGGTCATAATATGACCTGAGCACACCATACACACAATCCCCCTAGCCCGAATAATAGTCAAGGTAGGAAGTCAGCTATAGGCTCGTGGATGTTGAATTCCAAGAAGGAAAACAAAAAACAGGTCTGAGGGAGTCGGATCAAATGTAGTTATCAACTCCCAAACACACGCGCGCGACCGGGACTCCCGATTCTCACCCCCCCCCCCCCCCACCCAATTATACATTAGTTAGACGTTCCTTTTGGAATATCACAATGACACATATGGTGTTACAAACTAGTTAAACACGCAAGGGAGGTAACATATATATACACACATAATAGCCCACACATAACACATGAACAGCCATAGTTAGAACGCTCCCGTAGGTTGGGCGTTTACATGAATACCGATCTCTTAGGTGATCCTAGAGTCGGTTAGCTATGGTTTAACACATATCCGAGGTTAAACGGTATCGGAACAAATAGGCCACATAATTGAATTACTGTAAACTCATTCCATGCTTATCTTACAAGGTTGGAAACATACAGAAAAACAAATTGGCATACAAGCCGGTGTAACCCGGTAGAACACAGGTTGCAAGAAAACCATACCCCTTACACATGGGTTACTCTACCGTGTCCCGAGGATTTACTCCAACGCGTCATCTCACGCTCCCCGGGTAGTTTCCGAACCAACTGGTATTGTTTCAAATGTTTCTATTAACATCAAGATCTTACGGTATGTAAACTTCTATTACTCCTATACTTAACCCTGTTGTCCCGTTATCCTTAACTTACGTGTTCTTAAGTTCACAACTTACACATTCATCCCACACTTGTTTATACTTCTAATGGCCTTTACAAGTCACCAAAAAAGGCCTAATCATCATCTAAAACCATCCCCAATCAAGTCCCCATCATTACAACACTTTAAAACACATTCTAGAGCATTTTTAGACTGGTCCGGGTTTGTGTCCGAGGTTACAAACCCGGACCAATCCCGGAAATAACATTCTGCCTTGTTTTTACCCTGGGTCCGGGTATATGTACCGGGATACAAACCCGGACCACATACTGGGATGGCTTTCTGTCGTGTTTTTGAGGTGGTCCGGGTTTGTGTACCGGTTTACAAACCCGGACCAACTCTGGAACTGTCAAATTTTATAGTTTTTGACCTCTTTTCAACCCCTATTTCATACCTAATCATTCTCTAATCTTTCCACATGTTTGCTACATGTTTTAAACACCTTAAAAACACTTATGACCTCCTCAAATCATTGGTCAATTACCACTCAATCTTTGATTAAATTCACACAGTTTGTACTTCAAAATTCTGCACTGCACAATATGCATTCTCACATTCTCATGACAGATTACCACTTACTATCAACCCATTTGACCATTCCTAATTCATTCCTAGCACATTCACCTCTATCCCAATCTCATTTATTATTTTCCAAGCCCCACACCCTAGCTCCTCTCTAGCAAAATCCACGCATTCATACCACTCATTTGCTACTATTTTGCATGACTCCACACCATCCTTCCATTAACACCTCAAGGTGAGTAACCGACTCAATTCAATCTCTATTAACTCCTAGTTAACCCCTAGGTGAATCAAACTCATAAGTCACCTCAAATACTCCATTCTACAGAAATTTCACCATAACTTCGTGACTAACCTAACCTATCCAAATTATTGTCTTCATCACCTAATCCCTAACAACATTCACAAACCAGCTAGCCAAACCCTTAATGAGTTCTAACAACACACAGAATTCATCAAAACTCCATCAATCACCATATAGCGCATTAACTCAAATGTTGGCTCTTAGGCCCTTAAATCAAAACACCACTCACCATAGCACAAACACTAAACATCATCACACATTTTCCTCTTACATTCACTAAACACATTTCCCACACAATTTTTGATTCATTCATTTAAATTGCCCAACCCAAAATTCCAAAACAATGAGAGTATACATTAAGGTAGGTTATTTACCTTAAATTCATAGATTTCTCTTTATCTTCCTCCTATTCCAACCTTGATTTTTCGGCCATGGCATTGTCATTGCCAACACTCTTGACCAACATTTAACAAAGAAATGGGACTAAGCAAAGCCACTTAGGCACATTAATCATTCTAGAACAAGGAAAGGTGCTTAAAGCACTAATTAAGGGATTACCTTTTGAAACCCTAGATTGGTTTTAACCATGAATTAAAGGAGGGTTCCAATCCACCATTGGAGACTCGAACCAATACTCCAAAACAAGAAGAAAGCAAGGCATTAGGAGGGGTAAAATCGGCTAGGTAAGTAAAATGGGAAATGATGGAATTTCCTTGGATTTTCTTACCTTAGAACAATGAGGAGAGGTTGCAGCTCAAGAAAATCTGATTTTCTCTTCAAATGGGGTATACCATGGTGGTCAACTTTGAGATTTTGGAATTTTGAAAAGAGCACTTGATAGCCCTTGCTCCAACTAAGAAAATGGTGTAATTATTTTTGGGTTTGGAGTTTTGTAAAGCCTTGAACAATGGGAGAGAAATAAGGGGCTGGAAGGGAGTTCAAAATCGCCATTGAAGGGCTGGGAGGAAGGAGATACTGGGAGAGAGGCAGAGAAATCGTAAGAGGGAAGGAGGGAAATGAGAATAGAAGAGAAAGAAAAGCAAAAGTAACTTATGTACTTTATTTTTACTTTATTACTTCACCTTTTGTAAAGTAAGACATCAGAGATAAGAGAGGGGCAAAACGTGTGAGCTGTATAGAAAAGGGGTTCAGTTTATTTTACAAAGGAAGGGGGTATTTTGCTCTTATTCCAATTTACACCCCAAAAGTTCCCATTTTTACACTATTCACTAATCCGGGCCCGTTTTCTGGATTTTTCTCGTTTCTTTAATTTTAATGGTTCTTAAACTCAAATTTGTTTAATTATAGTATATAGTCAACTATAATTTTTACGGGTCTGTTTGACACTTAAATTCACGTTTCGGGTTTTCTCGAAAAACGCACTTTAAAGCTCCGTTAGCGTTTTAACCCATTATTTGGATCCGTTTTCTTCGGGAATTGTTACATCATACTAATTAGGCCTAATTAAGCCCTAGGAATCCCTCTGGATCCTAGTCGAGGTTATATACCTCCTAAAATAATTAAATACACGTTTGTGTTTTGTGACTTTTACGCGTTTTCCTTTTTCTTTTTGGTTTCCCTTTCTTCACCAATGTTCTTAAGGACTTAATTAGCCTTAGAATATCATAATTACATAATTAATTAACCCATAAAGGTTTGGTGTATTTCATGAATTCTTGGCGGTACAGTTTGAGTGCGATAAACACAAGCACGCTAACAATGACGTCCTAAAAAAAATGAGGGGTAAATATGTAAACTGTCACTTATCTCATTTATGTTCCTGCGATTTATTCATGAACGCAGCAAATACTGTATTTATGATAAATGTGGGGAAAGACCAAACACGGGGCTTAATGTGGTGATTTTACCCAGTCCAGCGCTGCACTTTTGAGGGATTAATGTGAACCTTATTTGTCAAGCTCACGAAACGCCGTAGCTGAACGGGTCTAAATTCAGCTCTCTATTTGGGTGGCTCAGCTTTGTAGCTTCATTCTTTATTTCACCGCTATAGCGGGTTCACTTGGCCACCAATTTTAAAAGGCTAAACTTTTCCTTCTTGTATTGGTAGAACTAGCAGCTAGGTCACCAGAGTGAGTAGTATTTTTACTCGCAGCCATGGACAATTAACCTTTTTGAGGGCAAGTGTACAGGCAGTCCCCAAATGGACCTAAAGCAATCAAATACGTTTCATGATGTTGCAGTGAGACACAGAAGGGAAAAATTCCAGGGGACGGTCAATAGGCCCCATCAATACCCATAAACGGGTTAATTCCCAGACAATACCCGATAACGGGTTTTTTTTTTTTTGTGTGCAAAGAAGCCGATAACGGCTGTACCGGCATTCAGAAGCCGATAACGAGGATAGCGGCTTCTTCACACGTCGTCACATATGCCGATACCACCGATATCGGCTTCTTTGCAACTCCTCCCAAAACCGAAATCTATAAACCAACACACATGCCGATACTCCCCCATCACATTCTCATTTCTTAAAATTCCAACTCTCCAAACCTATCCAAACCCAAAAACCTCTCTTTTCCCCTGGAACAAAATGAGCAGAGACGAATACCAGATTAGCCAACAAGGTCCATTGGAGTCGACGCCTTTCAGCCTGCAGACGACCCATATATCTGCAGCATATGATTCTAATGATCCGGTTAGTACATTCAATAATTATAAACTTGTACATTGTATTATTAATTGTTAATATTACTAGTATTAGTTTTACAGTCGACGATTAGGCTAGGTTTAGTAATAGTTTTTGTACTGTTGCACATTAATAAATCTTAGTAATTATTAGTTAGTAATGGTTTATTTATAACACATAGATTTGGTACATTATTTAATTAATAGTTGTCCAACTAAATGTTAATTATGGTAGGAAGATTTAGGGTAATTAGTCAATTTTATTTTATGTAACACACAATATATATACATTATTTTTGTAGGTAATATTTGTTAAACTAACCGTCACTTCTTGCACATTAATAAATTTGTAATTATTATATGCAAATTTATTCATTTGTAAATGGTTTATTTATAACACATAGATTTGGTAAGTATTTAATTAATAGTTGTCTACTATTACGGTAGGAAGATTTAGGGTAATTAGTCAATTCTATTTTAAATTATGTAACACACAATATATACATTGCACAAGGGGTAATATTTGTTAAAATAACCGTCACTTCTTGCACATTATTAAATCTTTGTAATTTTTATATGCAAAGTTTAGTCATTTGCAAATGGTTTATTTATAAGAGATATTTGGTACATTATTTAATTAATAGTTGTGTAACTAATTGTTAATTACCGTAGGATGATTTATGGTAATTAGTTTATTTTTAAGTTATGTAACACACAATATATACCTTATTAATAAAATGCTATATTTTAATAGATGATTGTGCTACGTTTAATTTATTATTAATATCCACCGATTGTTTTTATGATTATCTTATAGTCCTTGTCAACTTTGCAAATGTAGTTGAATTAGTTATTTATAGTATTTTTAACGGTAACATGTATGTGTATGAAATGTAGAGATATGCACAGTACAGAAATAGGATCTTGAAAACCAGATCTTGTTGGAAGGGTGCGACAGCTCTGCATGACTCTATCTTACCATATGTTGTTAGAGCTGGTTTCTTTGGGCCAGCGAATCTGAGGTTGAACAACTGCACGGGTATCATTAGTGCTTGGTTGATAGATGGCGTCCTGAGACGCATACCTTTTTTGCCCTTTGGAGAGGTCAGCATTACGTTGGAGGATGTGCATGTGTTATTTGGGCTCTCTACCGATGGGTTCCCCGTTTGTGCATCTACTAGTTGTGGACGTGGATGTGTATGTCGGCAGCTTCTGGGTGATGCCCCCCCTTCTCGGAAGGGGAACCAGATACCTATGGGTTGGCTAGCTGAGAGATTCGTAGAGACAGATGCTGATTTTGATCAGCGAGGTGAGATCATACATCAGCAGCATGCCAGAGCGTACATTCTCAGACTCATTGGAGGGCTACTCTTCCCCAACTCTAATGGGGACAAAGTCGATGTCTCCTATTTGAGGCTGCTGCAGGACTTCGACTACAGCGGTTCCCTGAGCTGGGGGTCTGCACTACTTGCACATTTCTATAGGGAGATGTGCAATGCTACGAAATTTGATACGAAATATCTGAATGGTTGTAGTAAGCTGCTTACAGTGTGGGCGTATGAGCGGTTTCCTGCGTTCAGACCACGGCTCTCCCCCGATCGAATAAATTTGTCACCACACCTTTCTCTTGCCCACAGGTAACAATAATTATGGTATAATCTAAAAATTTGTTGAACTGTGGTACAAACTCACATGCATTGTGCTACAGATACAATGGTAAGCTGAATACCATTTCTGCAGCCATGGCTCGACAAACGCTGGATTCAATTAGCATTTCTCCCACTGATGGAGAGGTAAGTTGCCACTAATGTTTATTACAATTTCATTTTTCATAATTTGTATTCTAAATTTTAATATTTATTTGGAATGTATGTAGTGGATATGGCAGCCGTATGGTGATCGATCACCAAACCCTCAGCCCTTCGTAGTAGTGGTATTTATAATCCACTTCAACGTGATCGAGGGTCATCAACCGGACCGCGTACTTCGCCAGTTTGGGGTCGATCAGCCCATCCCTGCCCCACCACTCGACTGTGACATGCTGCATGTAGTCACAAGAACTGGCAGGACAGATGTGGAATAACAAACAATTGTACCAGATCCAAATCTCACAATTACCAAGAAGGGTTCCCCTGGACAGGATGAGTGCATATATGGTATGGTACCTGCAGCATTCTGTGTCATGGTTCACCGAGCAGAGCAGGAGGAATGTTATTGTGGTAAGCACATTCTAATTTCGTTTTCTGTATTTGTTTGGTATATAATATTTGTTTTACTTTATTTAATCTGTTGTTTCATTGGTTTATCAGGCGTCAGGTTTGGAGCAGCTTCAACGGATTCCCGGTGATCAGGGTGTAAGAGAATATGCCTCACAGCTGTCTCAGACGATAGCTGCAGATGCTTACCACCGAACTGGGCATTTCTCCCAAGACTTCTCACAGCAGGCGCCTGAAAGGGTAGAGTTGCAGTACCCTCAGTATGTAATCAACGACAACCCTGCTCCAAGAGCAGCCAGAAACCGGCCGTACAGTCAGAGACGAAGAGGGCCGCGTGACTGTGCACCCCCACCACCCCAAACAAATCAAGGTTCATCACAAGCTACTTTTGCGTTGGTTCCTTTTACTGCAGCTGAACAGCTTGGACAGCAACCACCTGGTACTTTTCCTGAGTTCCAGCACTCCACATTTGGTCAGGTACCACATGATTTTGGTACACAGTTCGATGTAGGTCTGGTTCTTCAAACCCTATACCTGCTGCAGCTCCTTCACATGCTACACCTCCTTCACCTTATAGACCTTCTTTTGAGCCTGCGCCTACTAGACCATTGACTGAGCGGAAAGTCAGGAGCTGCTTGATTATGCAATCAAATAGTATACGACGATGAGCTCCTTGGGGGAGCTGTTAGTATGTAATACTACATACACACCAAATTTTGCGCACAACGTGAACCGTTTGGTACTCCAAAATGTAAGCGCAAAGTAGCACCGTAGTGCAGTTTTTAAATGCAGTTTTTTGCGTGTTGGCTACTTTCACCATTTTTTTGAATTGGTTGCAGCTGTCCGTTGGCCCCCATTTTTTGAGACATTGCTGTTAGTATGTAATACTACATACACACCAAATTTGCGCACAACGTGAACCGTTTGGTACTCCAAAATGTAAGCGCAAAGTAGCACCGTAGTGCAGTTTTTAAATATGCAGTTTTTTTGCGTGTTGGCTACTTTCACCATTTTTTGAATTGGTTGCAGCTGTCCGTTGGCCCCCATTTTTGAGACATTGCTGTAGTATGTAATACTACATACACACCAAATTTTGCGCACAACGTGAACCGTTTGGTACTCCAAAATGTAAGCGCAAAGTAGCAGTAGTGCAGTTTTAAATATGCAGTTTTTTGCGTGTTGGCTACTTTCACCATTTTTTTGAATTGGTTGCAGCTGTCCGTTGGCCCCCATTTTTTGAGACATTGCTGTTAGTATGTAATACTACATACACACCAAATTTTGCGCACAACGTGAACCGTTTGGTACTCCAAAATGTAAGCGCAAAGTAGCACCGTAGTGCAGTTTTAATATGCAGTTTTTGCGTGTTGGCTACTTTCACCATTTTTTTGAATTGGTTGCAGCTGTCCGTTGGCCCCCATTTTTTGAGACATTGCTGTTAGTATGTAATACTACATACACACCAAATTTTGCGCACAACGTGAACCGTTTGGTACTCCAAAATGTAAGCGCAAAGTAGCACCGTAGTGCAGTTTTTACATATGCAGTTTTTTGCGTGTTGGCTACTTTCACCATTTTTTTGAATGGTTGCAGCTGTCCGTTGGCCCCATTTTTTGAGACATTGCTGTTAGTATGTAATACTACATACACACCAAATTTTGCGCACAACGTGAACCGTTTGGTACTCCAAAATGTAAGCGCAAAGTAGCACCGTAGTGCAGTTTTTACATATGCAGTTTTTTGCGTGTTGGCTACTTTCACCATTTTTTTGAATTGGTTGCAGCTGTCCGTTGGCCCCCATTTTTTGAGACATTGCTGTTAGTATGTAATACTACATACACACCAAATTTTGCGCACAACGTGAACCGTTTGGTACTCCAAAATGTAAGCGCAAAGTAGCACCGTAGTGCAGTTTTTACATATGCAGTTTTTTGCGTGTTGGCGACTTTCACCATTTTTTTGAATTGTTTGCAGCTGTCCGTTGGCCCCCATTTTTTGAGACATTGCTGTTAGTATGTATAATACATACACACAAATTTTGCGCACAACGTGAACCGTTTGGTACTCCAAAATGTAAGCGCAAAGTAGCACCGTAGTGCAGTGGAACTAGCCGTTGAGTTAGCCATTTAACTAGCCGTTGGACTATCCGTTGATGTACCCGTTGCTTACTGTTCTCCAGTATTATAAAACAGGGTATTGGTTTCAAACCCAAGCATACCTCACACACACTCTTCAATAAAATTAAATGGAGTTTCCTTTCAGTTTGCACGTTAATTATGTTGCTACTTTCGGCCGTCATGGAGCGCAGTTTGATCGAAGGATGGGGCATAGACGAATAGAGATAAATATGCCGTATCCTAATAATCTTCATGATCTACATCGACGAGTAGTCGTGCTCTGCGGCCAATCCTTGGAGGAATAAAAATAGCAACAATGGTGTATTGGGGTTGGAGGGTGACTACGAGTGGAGTTTTATACACGTACGCAAGATGACATTGTACAGCGAATGATGGAAAACTACATGGAGTACAATGATTTCATGGAAACATATTCCACTACTGGTTATCTACGATCCTATGAACCCGACGACGATGATTTCCAGATGCAGGAGTCAATTTACGAGTGCGACGTAACGTAATAGCACAACAACTTGACAGGCAGAGGTCAGGGAACAATTAGGTTTAAAGTAACTGGTAACAACAATATGAATCGGGTGGCTGTATTTATTTTTCTACAAGAGTATGTGGGTGATGCGCTGCTCCACGGCAACAGTTTATTATTCCCCTTATCCAATCTCTTTACTACTAGTTGAAGCATTAGATGCAGATGATGACAGACAGGATATGCTAAAACGTTGTTTATATTCGCACCCTTTCCATTTCTAAAGTTAAAGGAACAAAGAGAGTGTGAACAACAATACTGTTACAAATTGAACTAGCAAGTTGGGGAACTACATTAAAACTACCCCTTATCCAAGTTATACTAACCACCAAAAACTGCGCCATCATCACTCCAAGTGATGTTGTTGGACCTGGTAGACATTACAATAGTGGTTGTCAAGCACTCCTTCAGTAGAGCAAGTCAGAGCAAGGTTAGTAGCTTATAATTACCACAACTTGTACACCTTTTCTGAGCATGATGTCATTGACCAAGTAAACATTCAGAAAGTGTTTGAGGATATATCATCTCCTCGGTACAAAGCCATCCACATTTGCCGTCGAGAATCCTCTGATCAATGGTTCACCAGTTGACGAGCGGTGAGGAAATATAAAATGAATTGATATCGTGGAACGGTCGAGGAAAGGAAATATAAAATGAATTGAATAGAATACAATTCCTTATCTTGGAATATTTTCTTTGCAAAAAAGAAGAAGCTTTAATTATTCCTTTCATGTGGACTATCGTTTGGAATACCAACTGCGGTTTTTAAAAGCAATCTTTCTTGTCACTGCATAAATACTCCTACGATAGACGTTCTTGTAAAAGATAATTCATTACAAAAGACACTGGATAAATTACATTTTTTTGGTGTGCTTGCTAAAGGCACGACCTGTCTGAGCAGGAGCATAATCGGCTAATGCGATAACATACAATTACACTGGGGAATTAACTGTAACTTGCATTTGGGCATCTTGTCCTAACATGACCGCGTTGTCGACATAGGCCACAATGTCTTGTTTCACGCTCATAATTCTCATCCATCTCGTTATGAATGCGGGAGAATGTTGGACGGCCTCTGACATTGCGCATCATAGCTGCATCTGGAATAATTGCAAGCCCACCATATATAGGCCACTTCCCTTGATTTCCTAGTGGCACAAACTTGTTCTCGCTATAAGCCGTTATCATTGTTTCAAGTTTGTAAACTTGATGAACATAATTCCTCCAATCTAGGGTGCAAGTAGAGCACACGGCCATGACATGTGAGCATGGATACTTAAATGCCTTCCATTCACCACATTCACACTCCCTTGAGTTGATTTGGACAGTAAACTTACCTTTCTCTCGCCGTAGGTTTGCATCCCCATTATCAACCACCTCAAACACCAAATCCATAGCATCAATAACTACAACACGGTGGTAGTTGGCAAGGGTTTGATTTTCAGCTACTTTGTCTAAGAGGTGCTTGGTAAAAAATAACCCACTATTCCTTTGTGCAGTGTAGGTTTCTAGGTTATCTCGAAAGTAGTCAATTAACTTATACAAAGTGCTTTCAACAATAGCCGTTACCGGTAGGAGACGGACCCTCTTCAGCACACCATTCATGCACTCCACCAGGTTAGTTGTCATATGACCCCACCTCTTTCCATCATCATGTGCACGTGACCATTTCTCGGGGGGTAGCTCATTGAAAAAAGAAGCAATAGATGGGTGAAGAGCAAGTAAGTGATTTAATCTTTCTTGAACTTTATCCCTTCTAAAATAGTAACCTGCACAAGTAATAACTTCAGATTAGATAACTACCCAATATCATAAAAGACGAATACATACAAATCTCTAGTTGTTACCTGTGTTGATGAGGTACTTTTTCCACTCCTTGTTTCCAAATCTTGTCTGAAAGTTTGAAGCAATATGACGCATACACAAGAAATGTTGGGCATAAGGAGGACGCCAATACTGCTCTTCCCTCATGATCGACATTATAGCTCCAGCCCGATCCGTAATCACTGCCACATCATTCCTAGCTCCAATAACTACGGTACGAACACGGTCAAGAAAATATTTCCAGTCATCCCTTGACTCGCTAGCAACGATACCAAAGGCCATTGGTATTATCTTGTTGTTACCATCTTGGGCAACAGCAACCAATAATTTACCTTTGTACTTACCGTACAGGTGAGTAGCATCTATTTGTAGTAGAGGCTTCATATACTTGAAGGCAGTAATGCAAGGCCCAAACGCCCAGAAACATCGCTTAAACCGCCTAACTTGAGTAGTCTGTGTTTCATCTTGAAACACAACAGTCGAATCTAGGTCGATATACGAATTAGGTATAAAATGTTTGATACTTATGAGATACCTGGGTAATTCAGTAAATGACTGTTCCCAATCACCGTAGACCCTTCTTATCGCTTCAGCACGGCCTAACCAAGCTTTCTTGTAGCTGATCTTCCTTTTATATTCTGAACGGATAAGTTGAATCACAGTCTTCACTTGTAGTGCGGGGTTCTCTTTGACCCTTGGTATCATGACTTCAGCTATGAAATTGTAAGTCAAGAAACGATCATTACCCTCATCTAGGACAGGAGCGCATGTGTGAGGACTGAATTTCCGTACTCGCCATTCAATGGAATTCTTCAACAACGCAGCTCGAAATCTGAAAACACCCTTGTCGGCATCTTAGGGTGTAAATTCTCCTGTTATTCTCGGGGGCAACGAAATCTACGTTTCTCTCCAAGTGATACTGTTTTACTGCAGTCACAAGAACATTTTTATCAGAAAATTCTTGCCCCACGACGAACTCCTGACCTGGCCTCCAGTATGGCAAACCACGTCGATCAATGTCTGAAGGTATCTGGCCTATGGCCTGTAAATCCACTTGCGATGAGTATGGCGCTGAAGGAGTGTACGGTGTGGAGGGCCCAGCTTCATCAACTATGTCATCATCACAGGTAAATCTTCAGGCTCCATCTCAGAATCATCATCCGAACTCTGCAGATTTACATCTTCGGCTTGTTGATTCTCGGAAAAATCATCATCGGTTTCATTGTCTTCCTCCGGAGAAGGTGTAGTTGCATGCTCGAACTCAATTAGCACAGCCACATTGTTCAGCAAATCTGAATTCTTGATGAAGTTTGATATCATCAGCTTCACCCGAGAATCGCTATTAATTTTGAGTGGAAGGAAGGAACAAGATGGATATTTATTCTGCAACTTCCTGTAAACCATGTCGGTGATAACATAATCTCCCCCAAACTCCAAGTCGACAAGATTTTTGACATTATCTTTGAAGGATTGAAATGTGGAATGCTCGGAAATTTGAGTGTCGATGAATCTAGACCAAGAGGATGAATATGAAAATATATACCATCTGGATTGTATTTGAGCTCTGCATTGAGATAAAGAGTACATGGAATATCCATTTCATAACCCACAGGAAAGAGTGTATAGTGTGAAATTGTGTGGACTGAACAACAAATTTTGATTCAGCTAGAGAAGAAAATAGGAAGCAACAATCAAATGTTGGGACAAAATAACTTATTTGTAGTCAATACAACACTAGCCGTTACAAATTTCGACCGTTGGAGTACTTGCAAAGAAGCAGATAATACTATTATCGGCATCTGGAAGCCGATAACAGTATTATCGGCTTCTTTGCAAGTACTTCAACGGTCGAAATTTGGATTGTGAAGAAACCGATAACTCGGTTATCGGCTTATGAAAGCCGACATTGCCGTTATCGGCTTATGTACACTCAAAAAAAAAAAAACTCGTTCCACGGCAATACAGACAATAACACCCGTGCATGGGAAATGAGCTGGGCAAAAACTCGTTCCCGGAAAATTTTACGACACAGAAAGACCATAGGATGGTAGTACAATAGATATAGCGACAGATTTTGCGTAAAATCCAGCAAGAGAGAGTTCGCTCTAATCTCATTTACAATCAAAATGTTCCAAAATTCTGACTGCTTAGGTAAACAATTGCAAGTAAAAAACTGATAATTCTAGTCAGCTATATCAAGATCAAGTTTTCTTTTTTTAAAAAAAAAATTGAAGTTACAAGCTCTTCTCTCTTGCCAAGCCACCTTTCCTTTCACAGGGATGAAGGGAGGGTACCCGCGCCACTACAACTCTTTTTCGTCGCCACAACAGCAATTTTTAAGCTATGAAACTCCATACTACCATATAAGTAGATGTACACATCTGAAGCCACAGTTCTAAGCTGTCTTGTCCTTGCTTATCGAAAGATCAATGTGTAGATAAGCAACACACGCACCAAATATCAAGAAGAACACTGATATCAACATCAGCGGCTCCGCAAGCATGAATACAGAGTTGAAACTGTAATAAACCTATACAGAGAAGAAGCAAATCCAATGAGCATTAACTTCATTGATGCAAATAAACCTTGCCAAATAATTTAATATGCGGATACTAATTTCACAAATGGAGAAATATTCTTGTTATGACAATCTCTTCAAATCCAATGTTCACGTTTTTCCTCTCTAAACACTGGATAGGAAGAAGGGTTTGCTCAAAAATTTCCGACATCAGATGCCCAACTACACTGTTGTTATAGTCTATCTGCAGTAGAGATTAATCTCCACATTTAGAGAAAGATACGGATATGAAGCATCATCCAAAAGAGAGCACGATATACCTGGAAGGAAGAATTATGGTCAGGTACCACATTTTTCTTCTCCAAAACCACAACTGTCCTTCCCACAATATCAAGGTAAGAGTGGCTCGTCTGCGAAGAACAAAGTGTGCATATGTTAAATATTAAAGCATACATTTCAAACCAAAAGTAGAGCTTGATTATACATGAAATTAGACATTCTTTAGAAACAAGCTAATGTTAGAAACTTCACTCTTGCATGCTACTATTAGTAAACCTCCACTCAAGAGACAAAAATGTGAGAATAGTGTTTCAGAAAATAGAACAAAGCAATCATCGGAATTTACCTCTAAACTTTGTTCTACAGGAAATGGGGCAGTAACAGATGGATCTTTGGACCCCTCTGGTAAAACTACCTGAAATCAGACGAGATCACAAACAAAACACAAGTTCATAGATTGGAAAATTTAAATTCCCCTATACTTTATATCTATTAAGGTGCAACAAGATATCAGAATCCAAATACCTTGATTGTGAACTTCTCCACGACAGTATCAATCAGAGGGCACCCAAACATGAAGTTAAGGTAACGCTTACCATCCGCGGCTTCAAACAGAAAATCTTCCAAGGGAAGCGTATAGCCAATGACAAAAGTGGCTTTCCAACCTCCAAACAAGGGATAGCGGGGTTCTATTTCCAGCTCGGACTGTCATGAAGAGGAGATAATTAGACTAAAATACAGCCTCATTCACAAAATTAGTAGCGAATCACTTTCAAATGGTCCTAGCAGTTATGCATGACCACAATGAAATAAAATCTCCTGATTTCCTTCAGTAATTAACATTTTATGAACCAAAATTATATCTTGTCCACCTGACCACATTTGATCAATACACTGCAAGAGGGACACACAGGACCAACATAACGTTACACAAATTTTGAAGCCAGTTTAACATTAAACATAAGGCATCCCTTGACTGCCTTTTGAAACCTCTACTCAGAAAGACATTGGGATCAGAACATAGCTACAACGCTTTCATAATGATCGAGGGAATTATAAGCATAAACTCACTTTCGTGAATCAAACTCGTAAGTTGATGTAGAAATGTTCCTATGTATCCCGGTAGTAGACAGAATCAACTCTTGGGGGCAGTCGGGCGAGAAGACGCTTGAAAGAAGATACCCACTTAAGGAGGGTTTAGATTGATATTCTACCCTGTCATGTAGACCATAGATTGAGGATGTTAAAATAAAAACCTCAAGCTGAAAAATGAAACAAGTATTGATTGGACTGAAAGAAACATTAAAGCTTTCTGTTCAGCAGAGTTAGTGCTTGGTCTTTCAGCTCATAATTCTGCAATGAAGATAACGCATTACCCAAGGAAATTGGAGCAAGTCAAAACTCATTTGGAACAGATAACTTCTTAAAATATGAAGTTATAAATGGACAAATTACATACTAGTTTTATTATCAAAAAACTATTAAATAATTTGCGACAAAATCTTAATTACCAAGATACTGAAAATCCAGTAGAATGAGAGTTTGAATCTTAAGGCTTGTCCCCCTTTAGAAGTTCTTCTATAAGTCTTTGAACACCATATTATCATGTAAACAGATCAACCTATTCACATGAATAGCGGCGACCAAAACTTGTCGTTGGATAAGCCTTAAGATGAGGGCCAACATGGATTCTTTAAAACTCAAGCAGTCAGAACATAACCAACAGATTGTTAATGATCTGCATCTCAGTATGATAAGGACTGATTTAATAATTCATGATTGTTACGCCACCTAATATATTTTCAAGAATATACATGTATCAAATGCATAAAACTTTACCAAAGCCTACCTAGAAAAGCCTCCTTTATGCCTAGCACCACCATGAGCCAAACTGTAGTGCTCAGTGACCTGTATGCTGCCCCAATGAGAGATCTCTACTTCACGCACAAGCTCCTCCACAACAGCAAAAGGGCTGTTGTTCTCAAAGTGAACAAGTATAGGTGAAAATGAATATGCAACCTGATTTTCGTATGGTCCATACTTCAATTCAGTGCCCACTTGCTTTGTGGGTGTAAAATCGGTATAAGAAGCCACCTTGCGGCTAGGCGTTTTCAGATACGTAATTTGTTTTTTAATTAGGTAAGGTGATAAAATAATTGCACTATCACGGTAGTACACAAGCTGCGACTCAGATTGGCCAATTTCTTCAGGAAAAGGTTCAAGGGAGTGTGTTAACACATAAAGAATCTCCAATGTCACAGCTTCACCAGCATTCAAAGGTTTGGAAAGAGATACAGAGAAGTGTTTCGCTCCATTTGGTCCATCAGGTAGCTTAGGGCTCACATCAAGGTAGGAGTATGTTGTCTTCTTCTTCTTTCCAGCTGCTAAAGCAGCTTTCACTACTGCAAGTTTATCAGCTTGGTTGGGTGGAAAAGCAACCACAACTTCTGAAGCAGGTGATAACCCATTATTTTCAACCTGAAAAATTTAAGGTTTTCATTAATAATCAAAGTCAAATCCTTCACAGCTCAACTAAAGCTCCAAGCCTCCGCAAAAGTGACCCATAAGTAAGAAAATGGGAGCAAAAGACAATCTGGTACAGGACACAACTGAAGATAACGGGACCAAGATCAAGATTAGTGAAAGGTCAGATTAAATAAACTTCAGTATCTAGAATATTCGATGTTATAAAAAAAATACAGCTCCCCATATTCGTTTGAGTTCATTTCAGTTTCTAAACAGACAGGAACTCTAACAACACCTCATTCATGCACCGAAACTAAATTAAGCGAAAATATATTGTTTTTTTTAAAAAATTAAGTGATCAGATACGATACCTTTATTGTCAAGTATGGCTTGATTATGTGAGATGTCATCAATCTGCAAGAGAATCCACCAAAAGAAATAAGCGCTTCATAATCAGACTCGATGGCAAAAACAAAGAAGCATATCAAGTAAGCGAAAACAACCACACGATCTACTTATTTTTGCCTATTCAACCAGACATCACTCTGTCAATTGGCATAATCACGGAAGGGTGATGGGAAGGCTGCTTTTCCTTATAAATTTGCAACCTGCATTTTACCTAAGAACACAAGCGGAACAACCCAAGTTGCCCAAAATACCATCACACACAAAGTAAAGCTTCCAAAACAATCTCGATCTCGACATTCCGGTCACTCGCATCACTTTGAATTTTAAAATGTTCAATTCTGTCCAACCAAATCTCACAGAGAATCATAAAATTTCAAAAGCATAGACTTCTTAGAAAAGGGAAAAGCGAGTCCCTTCTTCCTGATCTAGCAGTGTAGATGCTCAAAGAGAAGCCAAAAGGTAAATAATGAAGAGAGAAAGCAATGCTGAAGTCAGAGCTTACTCGGCGCTCGGCATTAATTATCTGAAGCTCCTCCTCACTGGATGAGACCAACGAAGATCCGAGCAGGAGACAGAGGCAAAAAGTGACATGTATAGCAAAGATATACGTCCGAATCGGAGCTCCATCGCCATGGCCATGAACTGTTGATTGTTGTTGGAGGCTCTTGCTTCTCCCAGCCGCTAAAACCTCTCCGACGACGTGAGGACGACGCCTTGGTGAAGTCGAAGCAAATTCCTCCTTAGCAGGAAACGAAATTTTTACAAATGAACAATTTTTTGTGTTGGGCCTAGTTTAATGATACTATTATTGGGCTTATGTTTACTTAGCCCAAATCATTGGCCTGCTCATGGAGGGTTGGTTGGGTGAAGAGGAAGGCAATCGAAACAAGTTAAGGAAGTGTCAATTAAAAAAGGTGAAACTTAAGAAAGAAAAGCTCAACGGTTGCCATTTCAGAAATGTAACGGAATGCGTCGTTCTCACTCCTCCTGGATTTCCTCTTAAGACGCGGGAGAGAGAGAAAATTGAACCTAAGAAACAGTCTCTGTCATCAATCAATAGCCTTCATTTCTTACTAGCACTGTTCTTAACTGCCTGTCAGTCGCCCCACAGTCACAGAGGACTGGATTGAGGTAGGAGGAGCGGGGGTGAAAGAACAGTTAAAATTGGATAATCGAAGAAGCGTGTTGATTTCATCGGATTGCGAGAGGCCATTTTGTAGGATCTCATTAGGCTGGAGTGGTGCGGTCAAGGCAGAGCAAGAGACGCGATTTAGAACTTTCACTCAGTGGGTTAAGGAGGACGATCAGAGTTGAGAAAGAGTGTTCAATTCCCTTGCCGAAGAATGTGAAAATGGGAGTTTGCTTGAAACGGTCGAAATCTGATGTCTTCCTCCTTGACGGCAACACCTGGTTAGTCTGTCTCTCTCACTCTCGCTATTGTTCCTGCTGCAGTTTTCCAATAAAAAAAAAGCTATATAGTACGTGGAGATGGAAGGGGTGTGGTAGCAGCGTCACTATTACTTAATTGGTACACTATTACTTTAAATCGGAAAGAGGGGTCGTAATGGAAATCATTCAGACATCTTTCATGACTTGATCGTAAACTGGGATGAGAGTACCATCTCCGGCCATCTGTTTGGACAATTTGATTATCATTAGAAACCACTAAAATATTTTTGGAATTGAATTTACAGAGAGTTATTACTTTTATTTCTATCATCATCATCATCACACTCCCTGCTCTTCATTCTTACCTGATAATCCCTTAAGAATAATGTTATAGTAGAGATTTTCTGAGATAGGAATTTCTTACTAACATGTGTGTGGGTCGATCGATCTTGTTTAGAAGAGAATGGGTTGACTCGAAATCTCAAGAAAACTGAATTTATCTTTGAAGTTCTTTTGAACTATCCTTGCAAGCTAGTTTTTGTCTATGATCTAAATTGCCTACCTTCGTTTAATCTGATATGTTGCGGAAATTCAGGCTGTGTTCCACCGGTCTACCCAGCGATGTCATTATCAATGTTGGAGAAATGTCCTTCCGTCTTCATAAGGTTCACCTTCTACATATATACTGGCTAAACCCTTTGTTACAGATGCTAATGTTCTCAGCACATTGCATTATTGACTTTTAGAAAGATGCAATGCAATAGCTCTTGGTCACTTACATTATCACATCGATCATCTTCACTGCATATTTTTTAGATGTCAGCAGCAGTTATTATGCAGCTGAATCCTCATAGCATGTCTTCCGTCTAGAAAATCATACAGTGTATGGTGCTAGTGCATCATTTTGATCTCTATTTTTCTCAGAAACATGTAGTTCCCCCTCATCTGTGCCTTCAACAATATGTTTTTGCAGTTTCCCCTCCTCTCAAGAAGCGGAGTTCTTAATAGGCTCATTGAGGAATCTCACTCACTGCAGAATGAGAGCAGCAGACACAGCATGGTCCAACTCCACAACGTTCCTGGAGGAGCTAAGGCTTTTTTGCTTGTTGCCAAGTTCTGCTACGATGTGAGGTTGGAGCTAAACTCATCAAACATCGTCAGCTTGCGCTGTGCTGCAGAGTTTCTCCAGATGAGTGAGGAGTATGGAGAGAAAAACCTCGTCTTCCAGACCGAGACCTTCCTCGAAGAGATTCTCAACAGCAGTTGGGTTGACACACTGAGAGTGCTGGAGTTGTGCCAAGATCGGGAGCATGCCCTCCTCCCTTGTGCAGAGGAGCTTCACATCATCTCTAGGTGCATTGATGCTCTGGCTGTGAAAGCTTGCGCAGATTCCTCCCTCTTCAATTGGCCTGTTTCTTCATCAGCAGCTCAAGCAAGCTCAAATGGGACAACTATATGGAATGGCATCCAAGCAGCAACAGGTAGGTCTGAACTGCATCCATCTGGCAATGATTGGTGGTACGAAGATGCTTCTTATCTCAAGTTCCCTTTCTACAAGAGGCTGATTCGTGCTGTTGCATTGAGAGGGATGAAGTCAGATGTGGTGGCAGGTTCAGTAATACATTATGGCAAGAAATATCTGCCCATTACCGGGAGGCAAGCTGGGACCCGTTCCTCTTCTTCTTCTTCTAGTTGTTCTGGATCAATATATTCAGTCCCTTTAACTGATCCAGACGAGAGACAG